>VDFB02053535.1:0-44741 GCA_007258455.2 Sequoia sempervirens
GGAGAGAGTGGAAGAGGGTCAGAAAGGGTGGGAGAGGGTAGGAGTGGGAGAGAGGGTGGGAGAGAGTGGGAGAGGGAGAGAAATAGAGAGTGCCCGTGTAGGGTTTATAGAATGGGATACTATATATTATTTATTTATTATATTATATATATTAATATAATATTAATATATAATAAATATATATCATATGTCAAAAGAAATCATAATTATTAAAGTTCAAATAACGGATATCTGTTTTGAGTATTAGTGGTTTACGCACTTGGATGAGCCGCAAAAAATATTAATATTAATATATAATAATTAGTATTAATATATATATTAACATATAATATTATATATTATATATTAAAATATAATATATAACGTATATTAATATATAATATATATTATATATTGATATATAATATATATTATATAACATATGACATTGTAATAACAGAGGTGACGAATATTCGTCTATAATGGATATTCATTATTGACGGATATCCATTTTGTGTATTAGTGGGTTATACACTTAGACGAGTAGCAATATATATATTTAAATATAATATATATTATATATTAATATATAATATATATTAACATATAATATATAATATAATATATATGTGTTAATATATATTATATATTAATATATAATATATATCATATATTGATATATATTATTTATTAATATATATTATATAACATATGACATTGTAATAACACTAGAGGTGACGAATATCCATCTATAACAGATATCCGTTATAGACGGATATCTGTTTTGCAAGTTATATAAAAAAACAAAAAAGGGACTGTTTTGAGTATTTCAACGATCCCTACATTACGGATATCTATTTTGCAAGTTATATAAAAAAACAAAAAAGGGACTATTTTGAGTATTTCAATGGTCCCAACATTCTTTTTGTCACGAAAATCTCATGTTTTTTGTCTGTATCAGATGAAATTCAGCTTTTCAAAGATTCTCTTACACTTTTTCTAGAATTCCAATCATTTGTGTGTGTTTTTTGGTTTGTGCAATGGGGAGCAGCAGTCAGTGTAAAAGAAAAGGTAAAAGGAAACTTACAACAGATCAAATTGAAGCATATAGAGAAAAAGATAGAGAAATTCATAGGAAAAGAAGACAAAGTATGCAAAATATTCAAATTGAAGCTTCTTCTGAACCATTGAATGTTAATTCAAGTGAAGATGAAATAGGAATTGAAAATATTGAACATCATATTCAAATTGAAAATGTGCAAATTGAAAATGAAAATGTGAACAACATTGAGAATGAAAATGTTGTTGAAAATGTTATTCAAAATGAAATTGTTATTGAAAATGTGGTTGAAAATGAAATTGTTTTTGACAATGAAAATGTTGTTCAAAATGAAATTGTAATTGATAATGCTGAAAATGAAAATGTGGTTGAAAATGAAAATGTTGAAAATGAACCTTATGCAGCACCTAATTACAAAAGAACCCCTAAATGGTTGGTTGAAATAGATGAGAATATAATTGATAATCTTCAAGGAAAAAGGTCACACAAAATCATTCAATGAAAAATGCCAACTTTTTGTGCAATTACTTAAGATTAACAAAATGAGACCATTATTAAAAAAATTGAAGATTCGTCTCACAAAAAAATCAGAAACAAATAGTCTTATTGTAAAAAAATCTTTTTAATGCTCTAACCTCTATTGGAAAGACTAGTAAAGAAAAAGATAAAAGGGTTGCTCAAAGAGTGATCACAACCTCACTAGTAAGCCATCATTTGAAAAATGTTTGTTTAATGAGACAAACTTGTATTGATTTTAACTTAAATCGTAAAACATTGAATAAAGCACTATCAAGAAGAGGAAGACTTGATAGTGCTCTTCAAAATGATATGTGGGCTTTTAGTGGGAGGATTCCATGTGTTGATAAAAATCTAACTGATAATGTAAAGATGCAAATTAAACAATATTGGAATTCTCACTCTAGAGTATCACCAAACATAAAAGATGTTTTAAAGTTACCAATTGGCAATAGAGATCGTACACTACATCCTAAACATTTTTTGGAATGTAGCCAAATAATTTTGTACAAACAATTTTGTTAAGAACATCCACATTTGCAAATCTCGCAAAGGATTTTTGATTCTTGCAAACCATTTTATTGTGTTCCTATTAAGGTTCATAATACATGTAAATACCATGTTGAGTTTTCAATGTATCATGAATTGTTATGCCATATCCATTCTACTATGCATACTGATGAAATGTTGCAGGAGTGTTATGCAATGAAACTTCCCAAGACATCCAAGGAGTTGTTAGATTCATTTTTATGCATTAGAGGTGATGGTTTCTTATTTTATAAAAATGATTGTTTAAATGAAACGTGTTTGCAATGTGGTAGTTTACCCAAGTTTGTAACATGCTTTCATGAGGGCAGTGATCATGATTTTGGTAACAAAATTGTTTAGAAAAACAAATATGATATACTGAAATACACATTGAAGAGCGGAGGTGAGGGTTCTAGATGCAATTTCGTTGCAAGAGAGGTAAGTATTCTTGATTTTATTTCATATTTTAAGAAAAATATTTTCTATAAGTATGCAAGGCATAGCCACAGGTCACAGCGGTTGGATCGGTAATTTAGGATGTGTAAGGACTCTTTCCCCATTGAAACTATTGTATTTGTAGTTGATTTTGCTAAAAATTACACATTGCAACCACAAAATGAAGTTAAATCACAATATTATAATTCTATTCAAATTGCTATTTTGTCCACATAACATATAGCCATGCCCCTGATAGTATAGAAGAGGACAGGAAGATAATCATGGAGTACCATTTTTACATGAGTGATGATAGATCTCATTCATCTGAGTTTGTACAACATTGTTTTGAAAACTTTTTAAAGTTCTTGCAAGAAAAAGGAATTGCAATGGGTCAACATTTGATTTGGTCAACTAAATGCATAGGGCAATTCAAGAATGCTCGCATGTTTTATTGGTTGAGCAGGATGCATATAGAGAGCGGTGTACCACATATTTGGAGTTTTTTCGAAGTTGGGCATGGAAAAGGTGAGCATGATGGTGCAGGTGCATGTGTGAAGAGAGCTTTGGTTAAGGAACAAATGAAGATTAGAGGTGGTGCAACATTCAGTGATGCACGTTCTATTGTGGATTGGTGTACCTATGCACTATCATGAGGAGGAACACTTGATTCACAAGTCAATAGGTTCTTTTGGTTGGTTGAGGATGGAACAGTGGGAGACAAAATGGAATGTCAAACAATTAGAGATTTTTAAAAGATGCATTCAGTTTGAAGCTCAGATGCGAGTGCATGGACCATATGGACATGAGAGATGGCTTGCTTTTGTCAAAATTGTATTCAGTGTGATTTGGATTAGTGTGAGTCAAGTGAATGGGTAGATACATGGATTCCATAGTACCTAGCCCCTTTATTTGTAGCACAATCCTCATTACAAGATGTAATGGAAATCTCACTTGACTATGATCATCTTTCAGATCTTGTACAGCCAGGACATGTCTATGCAGTTGTAGCACCACAGGGGAATGAAGAGGGATCAGACTATTGGTTGGCGTGATGTGTACAAGGAAAGAAAAAACTAACACAACTGATGACAGATGATGATGGCTTCATGTATCCTACAAGTTCAGTTTTTGTTTCTTGAACTTGGTTGCATTACCATTTCACCATCATTTAGGTTGTTTACAATAATATAGATTTATTATTCTAAGTATATTTAGATGTTGATAAAAAAGTTATGATCACACAGGTTCAGTTGTTGTTTTCAAAACTTGGTTGCAAACATATATGATTAGAAAGAATGACATACCTGCATTTGAATACTATGAGAAACACAAAACCATTCTAATGTATTCACACCTTGTTATAGCAACAAATGTTAAGTTATTGAGACGTCATGCTAGACCAAAAACAAAAAAACTATGGAAAATTAGTAGTGTTGATCATGAAGCATTACTGGAAAATCTAAAGGTAAGAGATGACCCTATAGGGATATTTGAGTAGCAGATCATTTGTTGTATGGGACAGGTATGATATTATTCATCACATTTTGATATTGTTTATCTACTAAGGTTCATTATTTAGGTTGTTTAGAATAATATAGATTGATTATTCTAAGTATCTTTTATAGTTTTCATTACCAATTCATCATCATTCAAGTTGTTTAGAATAATATAGATTTGTTAGTCTAAGCATCTTTTCTATTGTGACAATATAAATATCTCATTTGAAGTATATTGCAATGTTCCTAACACGATAGATCATGGACTTGCTGCAACAATAGCCAACTCTGATCATTTGGGAGAGGTATGTGACATATTAGAATAATATAGATTGGTTATTCTAAGCATATTTTTATAGTTTGCATTACCATTTCATCATCATTCAAGTTGTTTAGAATAATATAGATTAATTAGTCTAAGCATCTTTTCTATTGTGACAATATAGATTTCTCATTTGAAGTATATTGTGATGTTCCTAGCACGATAGATCATGGACTTGCTGCAACAATAGCCAATTGCGATCCTTTGGGAGAGGTATGCGAGAGATTAGAATAATATAGATTGGTTATTCTAAACATATTTTATAGTTTTCATTACCATTTCATCATCAGTTAGGTCGTTTAGAATAATATAGATTTGTTATTCTAACCATCTTTTCTATTGTACGTAGTTTGACTGCTACCTTAATGGTTTGTATAGGTGGTTCACTCCAGAACGTCAACATGCTACTCTTGTGGAAGAGTGTGTCGACCATGAAGGCAATGCGAGCTCTATTTCCTTCCCTTATTGGGAAATGACTATGTATTAGGGTTGTTTGTTGTATGCCTACGTGGCATTTTGTAAATCCTATATTTGATAGAAATTATTGAATGATAATATCATGCATATTGTGCACACTTTACATGTATTCAAGTGTATGCTTTACAACTTATGTGTATACTTTGCAACTTATGAGTATTCCAATGTATACTTCATGACTTAGATGTTTTAAAGCATATAGTTGCTAAACGAAAGTTGCAGCACTTTGCAACTTTACACTACTTGCATCTGACAACTTTTTTCTCAATGAAAAATTGGTCACCACAGGAAAACCCCTCCAACATAGAAAAATCTAAGAGAGGTTATTGTAGAGGGTCCCAACATGATCTTATAGCCTCAGACAGAGAGTCTGTAAGCATCATGGTTTCTGATAAATAGCCCTTCAAAGATTGTTTCCTTTTACTACTTTCGACTCTTAAAGGAAATCACCGATCCAATGTAGCTTACAGAGATTCGGAGTATTTGGGTGCAAAATAGGACCATCCCTAGCGTAAACATACCCATCCAGATGTACTGGAGTAGTCTATTTAGTTCTATGAGTTGTAGAACAAAAGTTGCACCACTTTGCAACTTTACATTGCTTGCATCTGACAACTTTTTCCTCAACTGAAAATTGGTCACCACAGGAAAACACCTTTGAGATAGAAAAATACGAGAGAGGTTATTGTAGAGAGTTCCAACACGATCCCATAGCCTAAGATGGAGACTCTGTAGGCATCACGGTTTCTGAGAAATAGCCCTTCAAAGATTGTTGTCTTTTAGCACTTTTGACTCTTAAGGGAAATTGTCGGTCCAATGTAGCTCAAAGAGATTCAGAATATTTGGGTGCAAAAGAGGACCATCCCTAGCATAAAAATATCCATACGGACGTGTTGGAACAGTCTGTTTGGTCCTACAAGTTGCAGAACGAAAGTTGCACCACTTTGCAACATTACACTGCTTGCATCTGACAACTTTTTCCTCAACTAAAAACTCATCACCAAGGGAAAATGCATCCGAGATAGTAAAAACCAAGAGAGGTTATTGTAGAGGGTCTCAACAAGATCCCATAGCCTCACATAGAGTGTCTATAGGCATCAAGGTTTCTGAGAAATAGTCCTTCAAAGATTGCTGCCTTTTAGCACTTTTGACTCTTAAGGGAAATCGTTGGTCCAATGTAGCTCAGAGTGATTCGGCGTATTTGGGTGCAAAAGAGGACCATCCCTAGCATAAACGTACCCATCCAGATGTGTTGGAATAGTTTTTTTGGTCCTACGAGTTGCAAAATGAAAGTTGCACCACTTTGCAACTTTACACTGCTTGCATCTGACAACTTTTTTCTCAACTGAAAACTCGTCACCGCGGGAAAACGCCTCCAAGATAGCAAAAAATGAGAGAGGTTATTGTAGAGGGTCTCAACACAATTCCATACCCTCAGATGGAGATTCTTTAGGCATCACAGTTTCTGAGAAATAACCCTTCAAAGATTGTTATTTTTTAGCACTTTGGACTCTTAAGGGAAATTATCAATCCAATGTAGCTCATAGTGATTTGGAGTATTTGTGTGCAAAAGAAGACCATCCCTAGCGTAAATGTACCCATATGGACATGTTGGAACAATTTTTTTCATCCTCCAAGTTGCAGAACGAAAGTTGCACCACTTTGCAACTTTACACTACTTGCATCTGACAACTTTTTCCTCAACTGAAAACTCGTCAACGTAGGAAAACGCCTCCGAGATAGCAAAATCCGAGAGAGGTTATTATACAGGGTCCCAACACGATCCCATAGCCTCTGACAAAAGGTCTATAGGCATCACGATTTTCAAGAAATATCCCTTCAAAGATTGTTGCATTTTAGCACTTTGGACTCTTAAGGGAAATCGTTGGTCCAATGTAGCTAAGAGTGATTCAATGTATTTGGTTGCAAAAGAGGACCATCCCTATGGTAAACGTACCCATTCGGACGTGTTAGAACAGTCTATTTGGTCCTACAAGTTGTAGAACAAAAGTTGGACCACTTTGCAACTTTACAATGCTTGTCAAAATTGCAACTTATTGTCAGATGATGGAAATTCAAGAGTCATCTTGTTGTAGTTTGTTGGAAAACAGTTGGAAGTTGTTTGGTCATGGCAAAATTAGGTAGAAATTAGATGTTAGAAGGGTTTGGGAGAGCATAGGAGGTCAATTGAGGTTTGGGTATGATGCCCTAGATGCGAAAAGTGTGGTTTTTGAGTGAAATTAGGAGGTTTAAGGGTGTTCGTGATTGAAATATGTTGGGGAAAAAATTTCTAAAGGTGTATTAAGCATATGCATACTTCTATAAAATTTTTTGAGGTGTTGTTTGAGTGAGATAAGTGTGGAAATGCATACTTTCAATTAACCCCCTTATAATCTAGGCAAAATGAGGGTTACATGATTGAGTGACTTAGATGGCGTTTACAAGGATGATAGTTATGAAATTTGGATGTTTATAGCCTAGTGAGATACTGTCCAAAGGAATCTTGGAGGGGAAATAGTTTTAAAGAGGAGTTGTTTTGCAAATTTGGGCTAATTGGAGCCCTGTTCAGTGTAATAGTTCAATCTGAGTGGGGTTGTTCCAAAACAAGCACATAATTTTTTGAGATATGTTAAAGAGAAGGGTAATGAGTGTCTTTCACAATCTTTTTTTTTGTGGGTTTGAGTTGATTTTGTGAAGATATTGATTCATACTCAAGATGATTTTATACCTTTTACATGTTATTATGCTTCAATGAACATTAAGTGACATTGATTTTTATCCAAATGATTATATTACTTTTGAATGAACACTATAACATGAAATGCATTTCATTAAGTTGTATCCACTTTTCATTAATTTTAACTTCTTTTGAAATAAAAATCTGTTGCACACTTCATTACACGAGTTTTAAAAACAAAATAATGTCAAATGTAAATTCATTCAACAGAGCTTCAAATCATGGGTATTCTCAAAATGAGTGTTTGATAAAAATGTATTGGTAGACATGTATGAAAAATGTGGTACAATAGAAAAGGCAATTCATTGTTTGAAAAATCTCCTCAAAGAAATAGATGGATTACCAATTGTAATTCATAAGTTCTATTAAAATGTTATTTTGTTAATCTATAGCAAGCAATTCTAAGATAATAATACATTCCATTTTGAAAATTCAAAGTAGAAAGACATGCACACGAGGAACAAATTAGATCGAATATCAATTCTTATATATCAAACTATAGAATAATTATATTTGTGCATATACAAATTTGGCATATGCCTACTCAGAACAAGTTTTACAAGTTTTACAAATTGTGGCATATATGCCATCTCAAGATCTATCAAACCCTAAGTACTTGCCAATCTATATCATATCCTAATCCTATGTTGGACCATCAAAATCAAGTCTCCTCGAAGAAGTTAGATGCTCTGCAGTTTCCTGCAGAATAACATTTCAAACCACAAATTAGATTATGTGAATGGTTGACAAGATAGACTAGTAAATAGAAACTTATATACCATCATTTATAAATTACAAATTCAACATCAAAATTAGTATACATGTACTATATTATATCAATAATGCAATTCTTGTTTACCTCAAATCTTGCTCTCTTTTTTGCAAGATGTTCTACATATGATTGTCCCTTAGGATGATCAAGAGTCCTCGTATAAAGTAATGGTCTTTCACTCATTACAATAATGAGTTGAACAGAGGGCTATAGCAGATAAAATAAAAATGATACAAATTAAAATATAATTGTTGACAAATAATCATATCTACTAATCACATATCTGCTCCTATCTAAACGTAAATGATTTGTAATATAAAATAAACACATACCTTTGTGATGTTATGACACTAGATGGGCTCATGGTGGATGGATCAACTAAGATGGTTTCCTGTATAAAAAAATGACAAGAATGTAAATGCACATGCACATATAATTATAATGTCAACAATAAAAAAGATATATACCTGTTGTGCAACTTCATCCAATGGGTCAAACTCAGTCAAAAAGGTTGAATAAGAACCAAGTTGTTGCATAAAAAGACAAGATTACATTAGACTATCAATATATGCAGTACATGTATTTAAACATAATAGATTTCAAAGATTAACATCTAAAATAACAATTTAAATTATTTACCGTGTAGTGATTGTCTAAGGAAAATGAAATGGTAGTATGTGTAGCCTGCTCCACTTCCAACAACTGCTTCTCTGTCAACAACTGTTAAAGATTCCAGCACATAAACATATATTAGTACAAATATCCTTCATAAAATATGAAAGAATTTACATAAAACACACTATGAAATTTCTTTAAGACTTACTGGTCCTCCCATATCATCCCTAGCAGTCAATGTCTCTCCTGCAAATGCTCCACTTCGTGCTCTATCAACTCCTACATCTAGCATATCATGAGCCTCAAAGTCGAATGTGTCTATGGGAGCCTCAGTGGACCTTCAGAGAGTACCAAAACATAAATTGTTGCACGTCATGCAACGATGAGGCACACAAATATGTCCCAAAGAGGACAGTGTACTAGTGGGAGTTGATGGTTGTGTACCAATGGGAGTTGTTGCAGTAGGTGCACCACCATCATGTTGGGATGTATTAGGTTCACCACCACCGTGATGGGATGCATCGTCAAATGGTTGCACAACATGATGGCTTTGCCTCACCAAATGATCACTCAATGAATGTAATGCATAAATGCTTAAATTCCCTGCATCAATAACAATCTCAAGGTAAGGTAGTGGAGTCAAAGCAGCAATAGGTGGAGGAGGATGAACTGGGGTGACTCAGCGTGCCCTAGGTCTATCATGTGGCATCCATCTACCAAAACCCTGGAAATTTCACATGTCAAAGTAATTGACATGTTTCCCTAGCACAAACTCAACATATAATTTTCAGAGAAAATACTAAGGGACATCAAGATTGTTGTTGGGTGGTTTAAAGAAAACCATCCACCAACGTCTCCAAAAATTATCTAATATTCCTCTATGGGTGCACCATTTAATTGAAAATTTTGGTTTTTGCACATTAACAGGATGTCCAGTTCTCTGATCTATGAATAGCTAGGCTAATTAAGCTTTTTCAATATCAAGATCCTTCACCTCATCATACAATAACCCATCAGCATAAAATTATCTTTGTTGCTCTCGCCACTATGCAAATCTATTATGTTGAGTTGCCAAAGTTTGAACATTTACAATGATTGTTTCCAAAGTGTTTTTCATATTTGATAGTTCATCGAGTGTCTCATAGATTTGACATACTTTCCTTAATTGATCTAAATTTCTATGAATAGACTCGTGTATTGTTGGCACATTTTCATTCAAAAACAATGGTTGCGATGGAGGATTTGGAGGGTATTCATTTTCTATAGAATTAGGGGTTTCACTTTGTGTGGGAGGGTTTTCATTTTGTGTGGGGTTAGGATTTTCATTTTGATCCATTTTTAACCTGTTAATTGATAAAAAAATTAAAAATTAACAATGGTTTTAATCTAATAAAAAATCTATCAAATATACCCTATTTTTGACTAAATTTTTTTTTAAAAAGGCAAAATGAATATAAATTGAATAAAAATTGAAAAAATAAAACAAACCTTACAAATTTGATAATTTTTTTGGTAATTTGACCTCTCCCAAATGGATATCTGAGTAGCACTTTAAAAACCCATGCGCACGTACTATAGAAATATAACTCTCAATTTTTTTTGGTTTGTTTATAATGCAGGAAACAGATATTTGTTTCCTAATTTACACCCTTTTTAAATAAATGATCAGGTCTGAGACCCGACCATGGTGGTTTTTTTTCACATCGCTACTTTTTGGACCCCCATGATCTTGCACAGACCCAACACTTTTTGTTGTTAGTTGCATGATCTCCTTAATAGTCCTCCAACAACACTATCAAGGTGGTGGACCTAAATATTGTACTAGGATAGTGCAATTGTTGTATGTAGAAAAATATTATTGCATATAGTAATAATATTCCCATTGTTCATAGGGTTTTTGGTGCTCAAATTGCATGCTTGGACATTTTGGAAGCCAAATGCATCCTACCCCCTATAGGATATTTGAAAATAAACTTTGATGGGGCTTCTTAGGAAAATCCAAGGTTTTCAAGAGTTGAGTGTGTCATCTGTGACTTATAGAGAAGGATTTTGGTGGCTACTTCTAGGAAATAATAATAAAGCATTAAGACCCTAGTTATGGGAATCACTATGGATGCTTAGTGTGAGGATTCTTATATTGTTATTGAAGAGGAATTGAATTTAATGATCAATGCCATCAAAAGTTGCTTGACTAATAACTTGAAACTCAACAATATTTTATAGGAAGCCTAGAGGTTGTAGGGGTCTCTACTTTCTTCAAATTCTAACACTACTATTGTGAGGCCAACATGCTAGCTAACTCCTTGCCAAACCTTGCAATATATAATGTAGATGAGTGTTTGATTTCAAATTCCCTTAACAGTCAGCATGATATAACAAATTGATTGAAATCAGGCTTGGTGAGTGGTTTTTGGTGGTTTTTCCCATATGTGACTCTCCCCAATGCCAATCATGATTGCACTCATTTATTTCATGTCCCTCCCATGGATGACACCATATTTGATTTTCACTATTGGGTTTTGCATTTATTCTAACATCATAAGCTTGTAAGGTTTTGCTATGATTTGAGAGGCAAAAAATAGCTATCTTAGCGAGTTGGCCATGAAAAGATAGGGTAAATTTCAATTTTGTTTTAAAAATATTTTAATTAGCAATCTTCACCTTGCTTGTGTGGTGGACTTTGAAAGTGTAACCAACTCCATTCAAGCCATTGTTTTATTGTGTGTCATTCATGGAGGGTATAAGTAAAACTTTGATGACCTAGATGGAATGAGTGGACCTATTCTTGGTGTAAGAAAGCTAAGGTAGCTGAACAACTTCCTACACTAATCTTAATAGAAGGGTAATATAAAATTTTACAAATTTTTACAATTATAGAAACTTAAACTTAAATATCATGCATACTACAACACAACAATTTACATGAGGAAAACCTTTTCGCAAGAAAAACTCCACACTCCAAAATCCATCCAATATATTATTCAAAAATCATGAAGATTACAATATACTTGTTTAAAAAGCTTCTCACAGGAGTATCACCAACCAAAGATTGAGAGGCAACACAATAGCTATCAAACTCTTAGAATACACACAATACACAATCGTAATACAATTCTCTCATAAAATAGGGTTTCCTTCTAGGGAAAGACAAGCCAACAAAATGTCTATCATTAGATCTAAGACCTAATTATGAATGATCCAAATTTACAATAATAAAATATACATAAAATGTAGCTTTTGGGGGCATTGCCCCCAAACCCCTACCAGGATGCATGGCCCTCAAACCTCACAAGGGAGGTACCCCCTTGCACCCCCCTACGCTCAAATATATTAACCTCTTATAATTGCAAGGTTAAGACACCATTTTTCCTTAACATTATCCCACTTGTCAAACACCTTGCAAGAGCAAGAGAGGATCAGTACCATGTTTTAACTTCCAAGAGCCAAGAGGCCCATAGAATATGAACACCATTTGAACTTATTTGTGTTCACAACCTTAGTTAAATAATATGCAACATTCATCAAAGTCTGCATTAACTAGTTTCACCCTATCATCCTTGATCATATTTCTGACAAAATGATATTGTACATCAATGTGCTTTGTCCTAGAATGAAATTTCAAGTTCTTAGCTAGGAAAATCACACTCTGATTGTCACAATAAATTATCACTACACCTTGTTTTATTCCAACATCTGAACACAGTCTATTAAGCTAAATGATTTTTTAATAATCATGAATAACTGTCATATACTTAACTTCAATAGTGGACAAAGCAACCACAACCTATCACTTACTCATCCAACTAATTGCACCACCAAATAAAGTAAATGCATACTTGAATTGGTGGATCATCTACTATCAACATCACCTATCCAATTTGAATCCACATAACCATGAATATCAAGGGAAAGTTCATATCCTATCAAATTACCACATGATAACACAAGAAATACTCTGAGGTACTCCACAAATATATATTGAACTCTTTTAACTGCATCCCAATGAACTCTACTAGGATTAGACATATATCTAGAAATAACTTCCACTGCTTGGGAAATGTCTCTAAGTCTAGTGTAGACTACATCAAACTTCCAAGTGCACTCTGGTAAGACACTCTACTCATTTCTTCCAACTCTGATGGGGATGTTGGAAAATCTAAAACAAATAACTTTGTTCCAGTTGTAAAAGGAACACACAATGGACTACAATCCTGCATGTTAAATCTCTTAAAATTGAATTGGCATACTTACTCTAGCCAATTCATAGGTTTTTGTTCACTCCATCTCTTCTAATTACATCCCAAGAATATGTTTAGCTACACCAAGATCTTTCATTTCAAGTTTAGCTACAAGTTGAGACTTTAGTTTTGAAATCATTTTTTTAATTTTCAACATATAATGCAAAACAGGAACCGATCACCATCAATCTTATAACAAACAGACTAATTTGATTTAGAACACTCAAATACATATGTATCAAATTTTTGGTACATCTTACGAATCTATTTGAGGCCATACAAATATTTCTTCAATTTGCAAACAAAATTACTTTTACCTTTCACCACATAGTTCTCTGACTATGTCATATAAATATCCTCCTCTAAATCACCATGAAGCAAAGTCATTTTCAAATCCATTTTCTCAACCTCTAGACCATAAGCAGTAGCAATAAAAAGTAAAAATTCTAATGGATGTCATTTTTGGAATAGGAGAAAATATCTCACCATAATCAATACCCTCAACCTTAGAGTAACCTTTTGTAACCAACTATGCTTTGTACTTCTCAATACCTTCGTTTGTACCAATATTTTTCTTGAACACTTATTTGAAATTAATGGGTTTTTTTCCTTTAGACAATGGTACAAAATCCCATGTATCATTATTTTTCAAAGCTTTCATTTCTTCATCCATAACAATCTTCCAAAATTTTGCTTCGTTCATACCTAATTTCTCTTCTATAGATCTAGGTTCATCCATGTTAGTATCCAAAAAAAATACATCTCCAATCATCAGGTGAATACCTTTTAGGTGGTTTTCTATGCCTTGTAGACTTACGAACAAGCTAAGTTGGAGGTTCTTCCTCCTCTTCTAGAGTTTCAGAGCTAGATGAGCTCTTCTCAACTTCTTGTGTATCTATAGGTCTCAATTCAACTTTTTCAAGAGTAGAGGGAAGTTGAATCACATATTCTTGTTTAGTTTTTTTATGGCTACAATGTAACAAAAGAAAGTTTAGTTTCTCTAAAAATGACACTTCTACTACATATCACCTTTCGTGCTACAGTGTCCCAAAGCTTGTATCCTTTCATACTATAACTGTATCTAATGAAGATACATTTCATAGCCTTGTTATCCAACTTTGTTTGCTTCTCCTTTGGTACTTGTGCATATGCCTCTCAACCAAAAATTACACGATGTCTTAGTGAAGGCTTGTGACCCAGCCATGCCTCTATAGGTGTCTTATCAACAAGAGTTGATGTAGGAGATTAGTTAATCAAGTAACAAACAGTGGAAACAACTTCATCCCAAATCCTTTGTTCTAGACCAGCACCACTTAGCATACTCCTAACCTTCTCCATCAATGTCATGTTCATTCTTTCTGCAACTCCATTTTATTGTGGAGAATACATAGTTGTGTTTTTTCTATGAATACCCCAATCTTTATAGAATCTATCAAAATCATTAGAGAAAAATTCATTGCCATTATCAGTCCTTAAAACTTTTATTTTCTTTCTAGTCTATAACTCAACCATTGCTTTAAATTCTTTAAATCAACTGAAAACTTCATATTTAGTCTATAAAAATATATTCATGTCCTTCTACTATAATCATCAATAAATAAAACATAATATGTGAATTTTTCAATTCAAGGAACATCTACATGACCAAACACATCAAAAAGAATACGATTCATTACACTACAAGATTTATGAGAACTTGAGTAAATTGAATGTGGTTTCGTTTTTCATAAATGTGATTCTCACATAAATCAAAGTTAGGATTACAATCAGATAACCCTTCAACAAGGTTTTTATTTTTCAAGGTCCTTAGACCCTTTTCTCCAATGTGACCAAGTCTCTTGTGCCATAACATAGTCTTCTTTATTGATAAATTTGATTCAGAAGAAAGAGCACCCTTAGGTACCCAGAATCCATGACCGCCCGTTGAAGATGAAACCCTCACCTCTTCCAATGAAGTATCCACAAGCTTCTTTTTCACAAATGTACTATTGCACTCAATAGTGCATGAATTAAGCTTATACAGTGTGTCAAATCTAACACCTCTAGAAATCACCATAACACCTCTAACCATCATGCATCTTGCATCATAAAAGACTATCTACACACCCACATCTATTAGTTTTCTCATAGCTAATAAATTTTGTGTTAATCCAAGGATATACAACACACCATTAATTCATCCACCCATCCCAATGTGCTAGCATAGTTGATTTAGTCCCATGAGGTGCAAAAGAAAAAAATGTCTACTAGTGATGCAGGAGCATCCGAGTACACGAGCAATCCTGCACACCAAAAAAATATTTATTTTATTATCCTTTCATTTTTGGCTTTGGTTGTGGTCTTGCAAGCATGATTTATTTTTTAAATTATTCTTTCCTCATGATCCTTCAATATCAATTTTTTTTTGTAAGGTTGAGCAATTAAATTGAATTTGGGATTCCTTTTTGTGCTTGAAATTAATTTTATTCAAAATGCAAATGTCAGCACTAAATCCCATGTTTAGGTATGAATTTTCCAATTTGGGCTCCTTTGTAACTCCCATGCGTTTGAAAATTGTTTTTCATCAATGTTGGAATCTTCTAGGTGTAAGTGTTTGAGGAAGTGGAGGTGCAAGAATGAAATAATGGATGTCAATTCATGAAAATTTGGAAAAATTATTAGGAAAGAACAATTAAGGGTTTGAATGCATGAATCCCGCACCCAGAATGGAGGATTTAGAGGTTTAAATGACATTCATGGTAGAGGAAGATGGTCAAAAGGCGTAACTAAGAGGACCAGTCTTTGAAAAATAGGCATAACTTTCTCATACAACAATGAAATGGAAAAATTTAAAAATGTTCCAGAACGCTAGGAAGGATACACACAAAACCCATAAATTGTTTTAAAAGATTCGTACGGATGGGGAAGTAGTGATGGTCAAAAAGTGACGAGTTTATGGAGTTGTTGATTTTTTATGTTTTCTAGAATCTTGCCTGTAGGAGTATGCACATTGGCTTGGAGTTTTTCCAGAAGATGTTTGTTGTTGTTGTAGGATTTGATTAGTTTGGCTATTGTTGGAGCCATTGAATCTCATTTTTGTTGCAAACTCTTTTCTTGAATTAATGATTTCAAAGTTCATAATATGTTGTGTGCAAAAAGGGATTTGATGAAATTTTGGCTTGAAAGATAACATGGTATTCCTGGTAACAAAACAATTGAATCTTTTGTTTTCCTGCAAATGAATATGGGAGCTTCCATTGTACAAGTTTTCAAAGAAAGATGATCTCATTTCTAGGCTCAAATTAATTTTAAAAGTGGCTAGTCACAAGTTGTTGAAAATATTTTTAGAATTTTAATGGATCTTTAATGAACATCATATTTTCCCAATGTGTTGTTTAAAGAAGTTGGAAATATTTTTCATTGGATTTTTTAATTGCACATGCTTAGAATTGTGGAATGAGAATGCATTTTGTGTTATGGCTTCCTAGATGGGTTGTTTGACAAAACCCCTCATCCTTGACTACATCAAATGGTATCAAAGCAGGAAGATTGGCTAGGAAGTATTGCAACAATTGATTGGTAGGAAGAGTTGAAACAAGTTTATAGATGTTATCCTCTAGTAGAGTTTCAGGTTGGGTAGAAGGTGCATGAGAGAGCAGCGTGTCTTCCAGAAACCATCTATTGGGTAGAGGATAAGTAAGAGTGAGTTTGTTGTGGGGAAGACCTGTGACTGTAGAGGGTTGATACCCTAAAGCGAGAGATTGTTGCAAGGAGGACTTGTAACTATAGAAGGACTTGTGAGTATCTAAAAGTGACTTTGAAAAAGAAGACAAGATGGGTCATTAGAAGACCTATGAGAATGTTATTTTGGGAAGAGTATTGGGAAAAGGTGAGAGAAAAGAAGCTCATTGCAGAGTTGAAAAAGATAGAAGTGAAATTGGATGCCCTTGAGGAAAGCTTTGGAATGAAGAAGCAAGCTACAATTGAGGAATATCAAAAAATAGATGAAGTTGAGTTTCATTGTTTGTTTCATAAAAAAAAATTAAGTAATGATTTGTGTGCAAGAGATGAAGAAATCAAGGAAGCTATAATAGAGGATAGTGAAGAGAAGAAAGAGGAAAATCAAAGGTTTGACAAAGAGGACAACAGAAAGAATAATGTAGAAGTGCAATGTTACATCCCTGTGATGGAAAGAGCATGGAGAGAACTTGAAATGTGGGAGAAGCCCACAAATTTTTAGTTGCAAGAAAGGAAGAAAAGAAGAGAACAAAGAAATAATGGAGAGAGAAAGAGGTAGGAGCAGATGTGCATCTTGTTGAAGACATAAAAGAAGATAAAAATGAAATTATGTGCACAGGAAAAGAGGTTGTAGTAGCAAAAATAGAGGTATTATCTCCTTTTGAGTTTTGCAAAGAAATTATTAATGTTGATTTGTATGTAGAAGAGGTAAAGGAAAGTGAAGCAAAAATAGAAAATAAAGACAAAGATGACATGTTACTACAAATTGTAGCAGTTGAAAGGGAGTGGATAACATTGACAACAGGTGAAGCAAGAGTTGCAGTTGACAAAGAGGTAAAGTTTCAATTTTCAAAATTATTTGACGATAAAAATGATGTTGATTCATATGAAAATGACATGGTTAATATAAATGGAGATGAGACTACTGAAATTGATGATGCACTAATAGGGAAAGAAAATAAAATAAGAGTATTTGATGATCTTGCAAAATTTAGTGATGTTGATGTCAAAGTTGATTTGTATTGTGATGAAATGGTGAAAGAAAGAGAAATGGGAAAGATGGTTAGGAGCAAAAATAGCATGTTTCAATCTGAAAAACAAAAAGTTATGATCAATTTTATTGACATAGAAGAAGAGGAAGATGAAGGAAGAAAAGGTGATAAAGAAGTGCAAACAAAATCCTTTGATTTCTATGAATTTGTTAATGCTAATTTGTATGTAGGTATCGATAATGAATAAGTAGAGTGGAAAGAAGAATCTTAGTATAGCAAGATGAATTACATGAGAGGAAGAAAGAGAGAAAAGATGAAGGAAGGGAGAGGCAGGAAGTTTCAAAACAAGGAGAAGAAGAAAAATCAAGTAGATAATGAAGAGAGGTGGATGATGAACAAACATAGGCTCTTCAAATGTTCATGAGTTCCCACTCATAGAACATTTCTCTTACCTGAGTTGTTTAATGCAAGAGCATCTAGGTGCACGTGCAATCCTACACACCAAAAAAAAAATTATTTTATTCTCCTTTGATTTTTGGCTTTGGTTGTGGTCTTGTAGGCATGATTTATTTTTAAATTGCTCTCCTCATGATCCTTCAATATCAAATCAGTTTGCAAGGTTGAGCAATTAAATTGAACTTGGGATTCCTTTTGTGCTTGAAATTTATTTTATTCAAAATGTAAATGTCAGAACTAAATCCCATGTTCAAGCACGAATTTTCCAATTTGGGCTCCTTGGTAACTCCTGTGAGTTTGAAAATTGTTTGTCATCAACGTTGGAATCTTTTGGGTGTAAGTGCTTGAGGTAGTGGAGGTGCAAGAATGAAATAATGGATGTTAATTCATGAAAATTTGGAAAAATTATCAAGAAATAACAATTAAGGGGTTGAATGCATAAATACCACGCCCATAATGGAGGAGTAGAGGTTTGAATGACATTCATAGTAGAGGAAGATGGTCAAAAGTCGTAACTAAGAGGACCCATTTTTGAAAAATAGGCATAACTTTCTCATACGGTAACGTAATGGAAAAATTCAAAATGTTCCAGAAAGCTGGGAAGGAGATGCACAAAACCCATAAATTGTTTTCAAAGATTCATAAGGATGGGGAAGTAGTGATGGTCAAAAAGTGGTGGGTTTATGGAGTTGTAGCTTATTTTTAATGTTTTCCAAAATCTTGCCTGTAGGAGTTTGCACATTGGCTTGGAGTTTTGCCAAAAGATGTTTGTTGTTGCAGGATTTGATTAGTTTGGCTATTGTTAGAGCATTTGAATCTCAATTTTGTTGCAGACTCTTTTCATGAATTAACGATCTTTCAAAGTTCATATTATGTTGTGTGCAAAAAGGGATTTTCTAAAATTTTGGCTTGAAAGATAACATGGTATTGCTGGTAAGAAAATTTTGAATCTTTTGTTTTCCTGTAGATGAATATGGGAGTTTCCATTGTGCAAGTTTTTAGAGAAAGAGGATCTCATTTGTAGGCTCAAATTAATTTTTAAAAGTGGCCAGTCACAAGTTGTTGAGAATATTTTCAGAAGTTTAATGGATTTTTAATGAACATCAGATTTTCCCAATGTGTTGTTTAAAGAAGTTGGAAATATTTTTCATTGGATTTTTTAATTGCACATCTTGGAATTGTGGAATGAGAATGCATTTTGTGTTATGGCTGCCTGGATGGGTTGATTGACAAAACCCCTCATCCTTGACTACATCAACTAGCATCTTTTTATTGCTCTCAAATGATGCATTTTACAAGAACAAATCAATTTTTGACATTGTTTGAATGGTTTGGAGTTGACCAAAACTAATACAAGGCATTGTAGAGGGCCTCGACATCCACTTGTAGGTACAACAAGACATTCCTAGGTGCCAAATATTGAGAGAATAGTAAAGAAAAAATTTTGCAACATCGTCCATGGATTCTTGAAACCTAGTCAACATCCTAAGATCATTTTTTTGTAATTTTTCTAACCCAAATAAATTTTTGATGAAAAATTATGCATCATATAGGCTAGTTGCATAGGATTCTTAATATTAACTAGGTTATAAATCCCTTATGCATAATATTGTTGGGATACATGTTCACCATGATCATATTCTATATTTTTATTCTCAATTATAATAGTATAATATTGCTTGTGGGAAAAACATTAAGAACACCAATCCCAATAGACTAAGTCACATGTGATCAATAATGTAGGGTAGCAATTTTGCACTCTAATACATCAATAAATAAATTTAATTGATGAGTACCCTACTAAATAACTTAGATGAAGGGTCATTATACTTAAATGGCTACAAGAAGGTGAAAGGTCACTATCCTCAAATGGCCACCATTATAGCTACTAAGTGGCTACCAAGAGGCAACTATAAAACTACCTCCAAACTACCCACGTAAGAATACTTTAACCACTAGCATCTCAAACACCACTTCCCTAACTATTGTAATCACATCATAATGGAATGAGAACCCACCAATGGGTCTAGCAATGACACATAAGTCCACAAATAATTCACCCACTAAAGGAGAACACCATCTCCCATTGGGAAAAGAAATTAATTCCAAAAAAAAAAATAGAATAAATGCCCATACTATTGTAGACACCTAAAAATGTCCTAAGTATATCACACATCCTAATTTCACTTACTAACACCATTTCTCTCCCAATTCACCTAATTCATCTATTTAATTAAATAATGTCTAGTTATTTAGTTAAATTCACCTTTTTCCCCTGTTAATCGAATAATTAGCCTTATTGGATTAATTCATCACCTTCATATTAATTTCTTCCCTTTTGATTAAATATTATGTCAAATTTTTTAATTAAATGCCATCATCCCTCTTTGATTAAATAATTCTAAATTGTTTATTTAAAGTTCCTAATTCCTCAACTTACACAAATATATGATTTTCTAAATTGTTTAATTGGCTAATTATTCCTCCAATCCCCCAACATGCATAAGAATATTCCACATGGAATATTCTCTTTTCAAAGTCAAATTCCTCCCTCCAACTCAAAATATCTCCAACATAATTCATAAAATTCAGGGATATTGTTGAGTCTCTCATGGATTATGAACCATTGATCTAATCCTTGATCCATGCCTCATGGATTATAAACCACTTGATTCTTCCTTGATCCATACTCACCTCCTCAATTCAATTTCATCCATTGATTAGCATTTTCAATCCTCGCTATTGATCATAATTCCTAAAATCTATAAATACGAAGCCTTTTTCATATCATTTCATTCACAACCATTAAATCAAACTTACTATACCCAATTCATTACTCATCCTTTGATATTTTGAGCATCTTGTTCAAATCATCCACCATTATCAATCTTCATCAAGCTTTTGCATTAACATGGATTAGGAAAATTGAGTAATCCACATCCCATACTACTCCAATTTGCACTCAATCCACAAGGGGATTGGAGGTTTGATGGCTATTTGTTTCAATTATCTAGGATTTAGATTGATTTGATGTTCATTGAATAATTTTAACGATGTTAGACTAATTTCATTGGATTATTATCTTTAGTTGATTGATTACTTGTTTAATTGCTTTATTCCATGTTACTTGATCAGTTGAATTCATTATACTTACAACTACTATCAATACAAGCCATCAACCAAGGTAATAGATATATAGTCTCCAATTATTGACACAAAATGACAAATTATGCCTAGGGAAGGGGATGAGTACACACATGTGGGAAAATCAAACTCTAGGTCAAAATTATGACAAGAGACCTCACACTTCCAAATATTACCTAGCCCACTTGTCTACTAGTTGTCCCTAAATTTCAATCAACTTCCATTACTTATGCTAATGACACCAATTCCATTCTACCATGCCAATGGTGACATTATATTTAACCATTCACTTCAAAATAATCTCTAATAGAACACCAACTACCAAGTGTCAAGCTATTGCTCCATCCTTTGGCACCTGATAATACCTCATTAACCTAATAGCCAACCAACAACATTATTGCAAGTATGTCATCACTCAACATAGCATATACAATGAAATAAAATATGAAATAAGTAATATGAGACTATGATAGAGATGTGAGATTTTAGATGGATAGAACAAAGCCCCACCCATCATTTTATCCTTGGAAATTTTATATGTATGTGAGTTTGTCCTTTATAGATGTAGCATATGTATTAATTTCCTACTCATGTTGCTACATCTAAAACCTGGTGGTGCTAAAAAACACATTTGGAGGCCTATTATAGATCAATGAAAGATTGTTGAATTCCTTAATACAACTCAAAACTCATGAACAATGTAAAATATCAAAAATTCATGAAAACATAGATGCAAATATTGATACAATTGATATAATTAAGACTAGGACAGAATATAACTATGACTAAGATGTAGATGCACAAGATAAAAATATAATGATGAATTGATGATCCTAAACAACCTAGGATGGTGTACCCAAATATAATTCCTATACACACAACTTGAGACTTTAGCATACAATTTTATGGGATAATAAAATAGCATTTACATTTCAATAAATTGTCCTAGGAATCAAGAGATTTAAAATTTAAATAGGGAGGAATAGTATGTAGATTAAATCCATTCTAACAGATAAGGCCACATATAGGTCCTAATCTAGGGAGGATAATGCCTAATGAAATGGACTAGTCATTTTCTAAGGTGATGGATATAGTAGATCTAGGAGATAAGTTTTAGTTTAGGGTTGGTTGATGTACTGATGATGCAAGTTATGTGATAAGACCAAACACATATGTAACATACACCAAAGTGGCATAAAATAAAGAGGTGAATATTTAGGATATGGAATTCTATCTTTGACACATATATTATTATAATTACAAACATATACATATATTGGCATCATGAAATATCATAATATAATAAACTATACTAGCCCCACCTTTGTGGTTAAATAAATTCAATTCATATTTGTGGAAATTTGATCGATATAAAATTGACATGGAAAAGAGGATGTACCTTGAACTCTAGGTTTTAATTTATTAATTGCACGATGTTGTCTTATTTGTTTCCAGCTATACACACTTCTACAATATTTATGTTTTTCATCAACTTCCTTGGGATGTTGCTCAATTATATATCAATCTATAGAATCGGTCAAAAATATGGACATAATGACTATGTTTTATCAAATTCAAACATAAAATATTAAAATAATCATTCAAAATCTTCAAAACATGAAAGTAATCATTGAAACTATTGAATTCAATTTAAAACCATGCAATTTGAATCTTCTAAGTCAATAAAATAAAAAAAGGTGATAGATTTGTTAAACAGATATTAAAATTTTATCAAAATCATGAAAAGTGTGTTTCTATGTCAGAGAACATCTAGTATGCAATGTAAAATAAAATACGTGGGTCCAAAATCACAAAATCCACATGCCTTTTTACCATTATTACTTCCACACAAACACAAGCACACTATAACTAGCATTAAGGGTATTGTCAACCTTAGGGTTGGATCAGAGTTGGATTTTCCTTGGACATACAACCCAAAGGGTTGTACTTACATGTCAATGGCCAAACCTATGTATTTATGTAAACTATAAGAAATGACATTCTTGAGTGTGCTTTCCATCAAGTTTACGCATCTTTCAATATTAATCTATAAAAAATGCCATGATAATGTCAATCTCTCTCTCACCTTTCTAACCATGTATTTTTTTCTACATTTCCAATATATTAAGGTTTTGATCTTCAATTTCTTTTAGTAATGATTTTTTTTCCAAAAACCTATGTATAGTATTTTTAGTGTCATTTATTATCTATTTGATCTAAATTTGAAACAAATTACATTTTCACATTTTAAAATCTTTTATACAAATGCAAAAAAAATAACTTTCAACTAGTTTTCAAAGAAAGTAACGGTGAGCACACTCACATTTTTATTTTTTAGGATGTGTCCAATTTGAAAATTAGTAAAAAGAATCATATATTGATTAAAAAAATTCAAAACTACATGATGTTAGCTAATTTTCCACCAAAGCAATTTAGAAAATAATTTTAAAAAACAATATTTTAGGCAAAGCACACAAGACACTATCTTATATTTTTCCAACAAAAATAGAAGCACTTTGTGTGCTCCCCCTGTTTGAGCCTTTTAATCTCTACCATTTAAAATATATATATATATATATTAGAAAGTAGATTTAGAGCACTATAACTCTTGTTATTGTCACATCTTCAATTTTTTAGAATGACTATCTTTGATTTCTCGCCCAAGATCATTTTTTATTGATTTGAAAACAAAATTTCCACTTAAGACCCCATTTTGGTGGTTCCCCACTTTCATGCACATACCTAATTGCACTAATTAACTAACAACTTCATACATGAGATTCAAAATTAAGAGGAAAAAATCAAATAATAGGTAGTTAATAAAATCAAAAAGAAACATGATGATGACACCAAAAAAAAGTGTGACACTACACATGTGGCCTAGAAATAGAAATTAGCAAGATGAAAATAACCACAAATAATATCAACACGATGTATTATTTTTTCTTAAGTTGGTCAACAACTACATAGGCTCTAAGGACATAAATGGATAACATTGAGCATTAGATACTACAGGATTCATCTAGATATGATCATTTGACAGAATTGGGTGGGAGCATAAGGGTATAATTAGAAACACTACATCGTCAATATCAACAAATATGGGATTAGAGAAACAAATTGACAAGACAAATAAAATTTCTTTGAGAAGTGCTAAGCCTTAGGTTAGCACATTTAACATGACTACTCATTAAGGCCTCAAAAGTGGTAAATTCCATTCAAATTCCACCCAAGAGCACTCTCACAAAAGTCAATTGGAGGCTACCTTCACTCAACAGTCAACTCAAGGGGATTTACAAAAATATTTTTCAGTAGTCAACAAATAAATTTCTACATATAATTTTGAAAAAAAAAAGGAGCACTACAATTTTGTCAATTTTGAGTATGTCAATTAGGAAAGAACTAAGAGTTCTTGAGGACAAGACATCATTTCAAAAGGGGTATTATGTTGGTAAGGTAGAGCCAATTTTATAGCAAGTCTCATCAAAAGTAAAGGAAATACAACAAACTTAGTTGACCACCAACTCATCGAAAGGATGTGATATACACAAAAGACACAATCCTTGAGATACTTAGATATAGTTTTAGAAATGTGTCACACTTTTATAAAGGAAATGATGAACACAAATATAGTTTTTCAACTTAAACGGCCTAAAAGAGATATTTATGAACATTTAAATTTTAAAGTGATGTAAAATTAATGAATTGTAGAATTCTTAATGTAGTTATAATTAATTTTTTTTGTAAATGAGTTGGATATAATTTTTATGAATATAAAAAAATTATTTTAATTGTCAAAAAAAAAGAAAAAGGTGAGGGACCAATGGGATGTCACAAAAAATATACAAGATTTTTAAAAAATGATTTTTTCCTACTTAGATAACTTAAAAGTCTAGTACATGGAGGAAAAAAAATAATGATTTTTTAATAAATTTTTAAAATAAAATTTACTCAAAATGACATTGTTTTGATGGGACACAAACTTTTGTCTAATTTTTTTATAATTCAAAAACAAAACCTTCTTGGAGAGGATTCTCTCCTTGAGTGCATCATATATTCTTTCATATATATATGTTAATTTTTTGTTGATCTTATCTCAATAGAAGGGTTAGGTTGCCACATGGACTATCACATATATAGTTTCAAGCGAAAGGGTTTCAATTGACTCTTTCAATCAAAATCAAGTGCATACAAATTAAACTTGGTTTGAATTTTAAAATTATATTATATTAATTTAACAGTTTTGAACAAAACTATTTTGTGTGAATCTATTTTACTCAAAAATATTTTGGGTGAAACCATTTCATCTAAAACTATTTTGCTAACCCAAAGTGTGACACGACTCTAAAATTTCAACGTAAGAAAAGTAGGGATAAGGATAGAAGAATAGAAAAAATAGAATAACATAGATAGATAGAGAAAAATGTATAGGATCTATGATATGAGATGTAATATATGAACATTATGTATATCAGCATTGTATACATGATGAATATAATATTTAAAAAGCTGGTTTGACTTATGTGTAATGTGTTATGGCATATGACACATATGTTAATAGTTGTATAATATTAATTGTACTCATTGTTCTTTGCTACAACCTTCTATAACCCATTGCATAAGCATTGATTTTCCTCTTATCTCTCATTCTATTGTATAAATACAACACTCATGTAACCTAGGCTCAAATCCTCAATTTGTACCTATTCTTACCAACAATATACAACTTTCACCACTACATATATCCTAAAGGATGTAACACCCCTCTGTTTTGGCTCTTTGATCGGCATTGTTCTTCCCTGTTATGATTGTGTCTGATTATGCTTTGACTTTGGAACTAGGTTGCTTTTGATTGCAATTGTTATACAATGTGGATGTTATATTTCGATGTGATGTTATCTTGATGTTACCCTTGTGGCATGTTTTGGATTAACTTAGAAGATATTTGATTTAACGATGTTTTATGCTGTTGATCATGTTATTGATGTTAGATGCGTCAATTAGTGATATTGTATTGGTGAAGGGGACAGGATTGTATCACTCACTTGCGAGTGCCCTACGATTCTGAGATTTCCTCTTCACAGTGTGATTGATCATATTATGTATATATGCACGTTCAACATGCTCTTTGTTGCAGTTGGCAGGTACATGACATTGACTCCACCTGGTTTCCAGGTTTGAGCATGTCCATTGACCAACGGAAATTGATTGGGAGATAGTAGCTAGGTTTTTTATGTCAAGTCGTTACCCTAGTCATAGTGTGTCATCGGGTTGTAGTCGGGTTTGGTTGTTTCATGTTGCCCAGGTCACCTTGGTCTTTAATTAAATTCAAATTATAATGGCTTGTGTTGTTAATCTGTGGCTTAAATATATTTGGTTATAATGCTAGGAATGTTACTTTATTAATTAATTTAATTTAGTTAATAAAATAAGGATTAGATTTATTTTATTGATGAATTAAATTAATTGTGGAATTGATTAAGTTATTCCTTGAATTAAAAGTGTTAAAAGATTTAAATTAGTTTGTGTGAAAAGAAGGTTTTAAAATATGTTGAATTCTATTTAGAAAATTGAAAATTGTTTAAGTTATTTAAAATTCCAAATATTTTCAATGCAATGACTTTGGGGTAGAAAAGATATTTTTGGAAATAGTTGACTTTTTTTGGTAAAAGATATTTGTTTTTGAATTTGAAAATGGAAATTTAATTTGAATTTCAATTTGTGAATAATTTGGGGGAAACTCTATTTTTAGCATATATTTTTCATTTTGGTGGGGGGATGGGTTTTTCAACTTGGATGGAGAGTTTGTTGGTGGCTTTACTTGGATTTGTGAAGGAGATGGAGACTTTTGCTTGGGATGGATTCAATGGAGGAATTGGAAAATACCATGGTTGAAGGCTTCAAGTTTTGGAGAAAAAAAAAAACCAGGTTCCTCTTTGTTCTTGCTTTATTTCATTTTGAAAATAGGTTAAATCTTCATTATGCTATTTTGGAATCTTTGAAGTATTGGTTGAATCCAATGAAATCCCATATGAAATTGTTTGAAAACTTGCATTTTGTGGTGGGATTTTGAAATGAAAACCAAAACAGAAATCTAAACCCTATGGTTGTGTTGAAAAAACCATTGTTTTGTTGCAAGATTTTGTTGGGCATTGGCACAATAAGACCCACAAGTTCATTTTTAAAAAAATATTAGGGTTTCCATTTATTAAATTTCTGGAAAATACCCTGGTTTGTTCTTTTTGTGAAGTTCTTAATGGGTATTTTGTGGGGAATTTGTTGTATTTTAAAAATGAAAATAAAAAATAAATTTTATTTATTTTAGGGAGGCTGGGGAGGCCAACCCCCGCCGCCGCCGCCGCCGGGAGGCAGGCACTGTGTGCTTGGCACATAGCCCCACCGCCCACAGGCGACAGTTACTGTGTGCGAAGTACACAGTTCCGCCGCCTATGGAAGACAGATGTTGTGTGCTTTGCACACAGCCCCGCCGCTGTGGGAGGTAGACAGACTGTGTGCGGAGCACACAGGTCTGCCAACCACAGGGAGGCAGGGCTGTGTGCCATCCTTAGGGTTCGCCCCTGTATAAAAACTATTTACAATTTACTTTAAATTCATTTATTTTTTTAAGTTTTATCTAATTAAACTTTTCTTTATTATATTATTTTATATTATATTTTATGTAATATATATAATATGTAATATTTTATGTAATATATATAATATGTAATATTATATATTATATAAAATATAATATATTTAATATAATTAGTGTTATAATTAATATATATATATTATCATATATATATTATCATATATATATTAATTAATGGGTGATTTAAATATTTGTTTAAATAATAGTTAATTGATCAAACATATTTGTATATGAATGTATATATATACATTGAATATTTAATTGTATATATATCCATGTTAATATACTTCTATATTTAAATAAATTGATATTGGATGGGTTCTTATTTTAATAGACGCAGTAAGTGGTATCATAATTAAATGTATTAAGATGATTATCGTCATGCTGTTAGAGGCAAGAGTGGAGTTTAGAAAATCTAATGTTTTATTTGAAATATTGATTTTAATTGATTAATTATTCTATGTTGAAATATGGATTAAGTGATTTAATTTAAATGTTTATTTATTAAAATATCTTGATTTTGAATATAATCGTGAAACTTAGAGATAACGATTGATTTATTCCACTCAGATGACTATATGCCAGATGACTATGAGATCCAACTCCACAAGAAGAGGCAGAGTTTAAGACAAAAAGATCAAGATGTCAACACCTATACTGAAGAGTTCCAGAAGCTTTGCTTGAGATCAAATGTCGCAGAAGATGAAAGCCTAAAAGTGGCTAGGTACCTCAATGGTTTGAAGTGGAACATACAGGAAGAGATGGCTTTACTCAGCCCCAAGACAATCCACCAATGTTATCATCTAGCTATAAAGATTGAAGAGAGGAATAAAAGAAAGCATGATCAGTCCTCTAAGGGCAGAGGAAGAGGCAGAGATCAAAGAGGATAGTGTGGAGGTTACCAGGGAAGAGGTAATGATCAAAGAACCCAAGGAGAATCTAAGCTTACTGAGCATGGAGGTGAAACATCTTCAAGAGGAGGATTTAATAGAGGAAGAGGACCTCAAGGAGGTTCAAACAGAGGAAGAGGAGCAGGCAGAAGTAACTCTTACTTTGCCACCATGAAATGTTATCACTGCAATCAGCTAGGTCATCCAGCTTATAGATGCCCGGAGAAAGCTTCATCTAGCAATGAGAAAAGAGTAGCTTATGCACAAGAGGACACCATGAGTGTCAAATCACCTGAGATCAGTCAAATAGAATCAAAAGTAGGTGAAAATCTGATGTTTAATAGAGTGTTGATCAGACAACAGGTCAAGGAAGAACCCAAGCAAAGGAGAGCTTTGTTTAGAGCAAGGTGCAAGATATTGGGAAAGGTATGCAAGGTCATCGTAGATTCTAGTTCTATAGATAATATCATCTCTGGGGAGGCAGTAACTAAGTTAAAATTGCAGAAGGTACCTCATAACAATCCTTACAAAGTCACATGGCTGAATAAAGGGTAGAGTGTTTTGGTTAATGAGCAAGTAATAGTGGAATTTTCAATTGGAGGCTATAAAGATAACCTGGTTTGTGATGTATTACCAATGGATGCATGCCATCTACTACTGGGCAGACCATGGCAATATGATAGAAGTTCCATTTATGATGGGAAAGAGAACACCATCTCATTCAAGAAGGATGGAAGAACCTTCAAACTGCAATCATTGATTGAGGATGATGAAGGACAGTCCAAGGTTCCTAATATCATGTTGAGTAGTGGTAAAGAGTTCATCAAGGATCTTCACCAAGGGAATGAAGGTTATGTGGTCCTAATGCAGTCCAAAGAGGAAGAAAAGGCTGAGAAGACAGTCATACCTGAAACAGTTCAAAGGCTGCTAAAAAAGTACAAGAGCATAGTGAGGGAACACCTGCAACTCTACCACCAAAGAGGGCAATAAGTCATCAAATTGATTTCATACCTGGAGCTTCATTGCCTAACAAAGCAGCATACAAGCTTACACCAGAGCAAAACCAAGAGGTGGCTAGACAAATAGAAGAATTGTTAAATCAAGGTCTAATTCAAAAGAGCATTACCCTTGTGCAGTCCCAGTTGTTTTGGCAACAAAAAAAGGAGGTAAGTGGAGACTTTGTACTGATTCTAGAGCAATTAATAGGATCACCATTAGGTATAGATTCCCAATGCCTAGAATTGAAGATTTAATGGATTGCCTTGGAGGAGCACAATATTTCACCAAGTTGGACCTCAAGAGTGGTTACCATCAAATCAGGATTAAGGATAGAGATGAGTGGAAGACAACTTTTAAGACAAATGATGGGTTATATGAGTGGAAAGTGATGCCATTTGGCCTCTCAAATGCCCCTAGCATGTTCATGAGACTAATGAATGAAGTGCTTAAGGATTTCACAGGGATTTTTGTAGTAGTCTATTTGGATGACATACTGATTTTCAGTAAGACAGCAGAAGAACATCTGAAGCATGTGGAGATGGTTTTTAAAAGGTTGCAAGAAGAGAAGTTGGCAATCAATCTAGAGAAGTGTGAGTTCTTCAAGAAAGAGCTTGTGTACTTGGGTTTTGTAGTATCTCAAGGAACGTTGAAGATGGATCCAAGCAAGGTGGAAGCCATCCTAAACTGGCCCACACCAACCACAGCAATAGAGGTAAGAAGTTTTCATGGTTTGGCTCAATTCTATAGAAAATTCATAAGGAATTTCAATGGTATATGTGCACTAGTCCTAAATACCATTAAAGGTGGTCTGAAAACAAAGTTTAAGTGGACTCAAGAGGCTGATAAAGGGTTTGAAAAACTGAAACAAGAAGTGGCAACCCAACCTATTCTGTTGTTGCCTAGTTTTGACAAGTTGTTCACAGTTGAGTGTGATGCAAGTGGAGTAGCTTTAGGAGGATTAATTAGTCAAGAAGGTAGGCCTGTAGCCTTCTTTAGTGAAAAAATTAATAAAGCTAAGAAAAAATACTCCGCCTATGATCTGGAACTTTATGCTTTAGTGCAGTCCCTTAGGAAGTGGAGGCATTATTTATTGCCCAAAGAGTTTGTGGTTTTCACAGATAACCAGGCACTCAGTTACATCAACACCCAAGAGAAGTTAAGCAATAGACACTTGAAATGGGTGGAATACATCCAAGCCTTTACATTTACCATTAAGCACAAGAAGGGACAGCAAAACAAAGTGGCATATGCATTAAATAGGAGAATGTTGACAGTCCAAGAGATACAGCTGAAAAGCATTGGATTGGAGAGTTTTAAAGACCTCTATGGTGAAGATGAAGACTTCTCAAAAGCTTATAAGGTATGTTCAGATTTTGAAAATCATTTTCATAGTCAATATGCTGAGTATACACTGCAAAATGGACTGTTATTTAAGGGTAATCAATTATGTGTTCCAAGAGGGTCAATGAGGGAAAATTTGATTCAAGAAAAACATAATGGAAGTCTTAGTGGGCATTTTGGTATTAACAAAACTTTAGAGCTAGTTCAAAGGTTCTATTATTGGCCTAAGTTAGCAAGAGATGTCAGAAAATATGTGGAACAGTGTGTTGTTTGCATGAAAGCCAAAGGGGGAGCTAGAAATACTGGTTGTATCAGCCCCTGCCTATTCCTAACAAACCATGGGAGTGTGTGAGCATGGATTTTGTGGTAGGTCTTCCTAAGACCAAGACTGGTTTTGACAGTATTTATGTTGTGGTAGACAGATTTAGTAAGATGAGTCACTTCATACCTTGCAAAACTACTCATGATGCCAGCTACATAGCTCATATTTTCTTCAAGGAAGTTGTAAGGATCCATGGACTACCTCTAAGCATTGTTTCTGACAGAGATGTGAAGTTCATGAGTCATTTTTGGAAGACTCTATGGAGCAGATTGGGTACAAACCTGTCTTTTGGATCAGCTTACCATCCTCAGACCGATGGTCAAATAGAGGTGGTTAGTAGAGTGTTAGGTAACCTATTGAGGTGCTTGACAAAGGAATATGGACAGACCTAGGATATGGTAATTTCTCAAGTTGAATATGCTTATAATGACAGTGTCAATAGAACTACAGGAAAAAGTCCTTTTGAGGTTGTGTATGGGATGCACCCAAGAGGTATTTGTGAGCTCAGAGACCTTGGATCTATGGAGCATAGGAGTGGACATGCTGAAGACTTCACTCAGACCATGAAAGAGATTCATGAGCAGGTCAAGAAAATAATTACAGCAGCAACTCAAAAGTTGAAGGAGAATGTTGATTTGTCAAGAAAGGATGTATAATTTAGAGTTGGGGATTATGTTATGGTCCACCTCAACAAATCCAGATTGCAGAAGGGAATGGCAACCAAGTTACAGTTGAAAAGAATGGGTCCATGTAAGGTATTGGCCAAATATGGTAAGAATGCATACAAGGTGGAATTCCCATCAGATTTGGGCATCTCTCCAATGTTCAATGTAGCTGATCTGATCAAGTATAAAGGGACAGTCAAGGATCTGGATCAGGACAGTAATTAAATCTTCAAGGACATCAGCAACATGTCCATACCAACTCCAGACAAGCTACAAGCAGAGAAGATCTTGGAGTCAAGAGTGAAAAAGACTATAAGGCACAAGGTCTATATGGAGCATCTTGTAAAATGGAAGGATAAGCATGAATCTGAAGCTACCTGGGTAGAAGAAGCAGATTTTAAGAAGCAAGACATTGAAATATCTCTGATCTCTCCCAAACTTCCTTAGTTGTTTGTGCTGAGAGGGGGAGAATGGTGCAGGAGCACCAAGCAAAGGACTATTTTGTTTTTGAGTTCTTTAATTTTGTTGTGCTATCATAAGGTCATGTTGACCATTATTTTAGGTGCTTAGGGTTTTTTTTGGTCTTTGGGAAAGAGGGTGTCAAGAGTCCAATGAGTTTAGAGGCTCACTTTGCTAAATAGTGAAAATTTGTTAAATGTCTGAAAACACAGCGGGTTTTACAAAATTTCTTTTTAGGTCATTTAGAAGCACGAACCAAGCACCTAAATTGTTGTGGAGGCATATTTAAGGCATACCACGACCTTTTTGGTTCGTTAGAAGTTTTCTGTATGGACTGTTTTTCCAGAAATTGAAGAAAACAACGTTCTTGTCTTATTTTTCTATTTTTTTCTGTTTTTGTTTGCGTAACAGCAGCTAAATGAATTAAAAGAGGCATTTTATAGGTTTTTTAGCATGTAGAGAGGCCTCTGGAAGTTTTTTTTGGCACATTTGATAGCTGTTCCATCGTTTCATCCATTCTTGTAAATTTTGTGTTTTATTTCCTTATTTTTGTTTTGACTGGAACTATGTAAAAAATGGAGTTCTAGGCTACATTCACTCCGTACCAGGAAGTATGGAAATTGGAAATATGGTCAGGCTCCATCTCTGTACATATTTTAGTGGTAGGTGTTAGGTTTTCTTTGGTTGCAGGAGCTATGAGAAAAGCCTTGCCCTAGGCAAGCCAGTGAGGACCCGGCTAGGAAAGGCTGCAGAACAACGTTGATAACTTGCAGGGGAGAAAAGATTTTATTTTTGGAGAATTTAGGGGAAGGTCTTGGCCACGTATGGTGACAAGGAGGAGAGCCCAGCAATCCGTTTAGGAGGAGAACTTTTCACCAGTCCTAAAACTGGTTCTCGATAGTTATAAACGCTAGTTTTCTAGGCAGAGTTTGCATGAGGGAAAAGTACAGCCTGGACAAAGCCAAGACCCTAGAAATCTTGAAGGTGTAGGTAGGGGAAACACATTTCCTAAGCCAAGAACCATGTTTCTTTGGTGGGTTTAGGAGGGAAAAGCAATTTACCCCTGTTCAGAGACCAAATAGGGGCTCAAGGCTAAACCTATGGAATAGGCTTCATGCAAGTGTTGGTAGGTTAGAGTCTAAGTGAAGTTTCAGGAACCCTAGGAGGTTGTTTTGGAGCTTTGGAAAACATTCCCTCACCCCTACAAGATTCATTCATGTATTGAGGGAGGATTAGTCTTTTGGATGCATAAAAGGCTAAGAAAGAAAGGAGTCATAGCACCAAGATTTGGCTTGGTAGTTGCAAACTTGACAAGATAGTGAGGTTGGCAGGTGAACCAGGGGAACCTAGACAAGGTAGAGTTCCTATAGGTTGGGGTGAAACAACAATTTCACCAAGGAGGTCTATGACAAGGCCTAGCGTAGGAATCTGTGATTGCTTCCTGCAGCATCTCAAAACAGAGTGTTTGATTCCTGCGGCCTCCAGGAATCTGTGATTGCTTCCTGCAGCCTCCCTATCAGGAAGATTCCCAGAGGATATCCCTTGATGAGCTATGCGATGACACTCTTCCTAAGTCAATAGTTTGTACTTGATATTTGTGACACTCTTGATCTTTTCTATGTCTGGAAGCAATGTAACCTGTGTCGATGTTATGAGAGTCGTACCTAGAGTTGTGCGTATGACCATTCATTTCGTGTAATGTGTACTTGTATTTATTTCGTATCAACTTTGTGTAGCCTGTGTCTAGTGGTAGATGGCCTTGTGTGGGAATTCCTTGTTACTATCTCCTAGCACGGAGGGAGTGGAACCCTTTGGATTCCACGTGGTCAAGTGGCGTGCTTCTTAATCCATTGGTTCTTCTTCTTGTTCGTGTGGTCATGATTTCTAGTTGAAGAGCTCGTGGGAATCAATTTCTTCTCATGCCTTATTCTCTCAGTACTTATTGTATTTTATTACCCCTCATTTGTTATCGAGGTGGAATTTGTAAATTGTAATCATGATTATTGGATTTACCTCATTCAGGGAATGAGTGTTGTAATCATATTGTTTAAATGTTGTTAATTGGAATCTTGAGGTATTTATTATCCTTGTTGTAATTTATCTTGTATGGGTTGTATGTAATCTTAATTCTGTAAGTGATTAATGTTTTGGTTTCAATTGATGTTAATTGTTGTTTGGGTTTTAAAGTAATCTTTGTCTTGTGGCCTTAAAGGTTGTTGGCAATGTGTATTCATCTTACATGTTATTTGTATTTAAACCAAAAAAAAAAAAATTGGTACGTTTAAGTAGTGAATTGCAACTCCCTCTAGGGTTGCGTGGCGGGGCGTTACAGATTCACTATTTTGCCCCATAGGTCTGAAAGACCTACAAAAAAATATGGATTAGATGGCAAGGACCCATATTAATCCCTAGAAAAATTGTATCAACATATTATTAATATGGAAAACTTATTGTCTTGGGAAATTTCAATGCCATGACAACACATAAACAAAGCAATTTTTTTTGCAACAATAGAAAAATTGTTAACGATCAAGATGTTTAAATAAGAATCGAGGCATTAATAATTTTGAAAAATAACTTCTAACTTTATGTAGCACTTATGGTTTGGATATTTATAATGGTATGAGTAGGTGCCCAAGAAATTTAGAAAGTACACATGCAAAAATTATAATAGTGCAAGGGTTGTTGATAGTATCATTTATTCACAAAGCTTGATTGAGAGGATGATAAAAATTGTGATTGAAATCCCTTTGTAGAATTAAAATCATACCATAGTCCTTTATATATAATATTTTTTTGGGTGAAAAGAAGTCAACGTATATGCCTAACCACTAGCTTCTAGCAATGGGAAAATACTTACAAACCAATAAAAAAATTATATCTCCATGGAAGTGTTAAGTTAAGAATGTAGAAGGAGAAACGAATAATACAAGGTTTTAAAATCTATGAGCTAGCAAATATAATTCAAGAGGCACTTGAGAGTTGTAAAAGGATGAAAAATGGGAAAAATAAAATAAGTTGTTTTTGGAAAATATGTGGTTCAATGAGAATTGCAAGGCTATAAGGAGAGCTCTCAAAGAGATAGGTAAAGATGAAGTAGAAAAAAATGTACAAACATATTATAAATAAAAAAATGAATAGTTCATGAACACAAGGAGAGAATAGTTGCTATATCTAAGAAAGAATAACATAAAATTATTTTGGAGAGAATTTCAAGAAATTAAAAATCAAATTGAAAAAACAACATCATAGCTAGTAAATGGATTGTTTGTATAGGAAAAATATATGAGGAGTCTAAGTTTAAGTTCCTCCTTGTTTAGCATGACAATAAAAAATTTACAAGAAGTTAAATAAGGTATTAAGAATTTGAGTGTTGAAAAGACTTACATGACATTTTTGAGCTACAAGTAAAATATATAAAATGGGGGATGGAAACCCTCACCCCTCACATTAAGAAAATATTTAACATCATTTAGCACAAGTTTCCAAGAGATTGGACTACCAACCTAGTAATACATCTTTTTAAGAGTGGAGATGTCAACAATCCTTCCTAGTATAGGACCATCATGATCAATTGTTTTTTTACAAAGTTATTTGGAAGCATAGTTGAATAGAAAATCAACAAGTGGGCAAAAGAAAAATAAGAAGGAGAAAGGGAAGGTAGGTTTCAAATCGAAACACCCAGTTCAACAAATCATAGAATTAATTTGAAGTGTATTATTGAAAAAGTTTGGAATGAAAAACAAGAAGTTTGTTGTTATTATTTTTACTTCAAGAAAGCTTTCAATATGATTCCTAGAAATAAGTTATGATGCAAAATTAAGGATCTTGGTATCCAAAGTATTATACAATGACTGTTTATAGGCTTTATGAATAGGTTTAAGTAAAAATTAAAATTCATGCAAGCCTTTTAAAAAATTAAGCAAAGAGCCCTCTATGTGCTACATGTTTTGGCCCATATATTGAAAAAATTAAGATTGACTAACTTGTAAGGTGGAGATTGTGCTCGTTTAGGTGAGTAAATATTTGCATGCCAACAATTTCATTTTGATTGCTAGGTCTACTTAGGGGTTTCAAGAGTACTAATATGCCCTTAAGCACTTTGGCAAGGAGGTAGGTATACAAGTTAACACCAACAAGACCAAAACCATGATCTTTCTCCAATGGAAAGAAAAGAATCAATTTAAATTTTATTTTGAGGAGAGTATTCTAGAAGAAGCAATAAAGCACAAATATCTTAGAATTTACTTCAATAAAAAAATCAATTACAAAACTTGCATGAGGAAGGAACTTTGGTTGGTTGGAGAGCATTTTATGCTCTACAAAATAAAAACAAAGAGGTGTATTTATGGGTTTGGAAAACTATTTAAATTTTATACATGTTATTAGTAATTTTGATTTTGTTTTAGGACCAAAAATTATGGGCTAGCAACACTTCAAATTTAAAATGGAAGCAAATGGAGAATCCAAAAGTGTATGATCACAAATAATTTCAAACTAAGCCTTTTAGTCATCTATGAGACTCTTCTAGTTGAAGCTACTATATTTCTTATTTAAAGCACTCGTGTGGTGCATCTCCTAGGATATCTAACAAAATCCATTAGATGGATGCAAATAGATAGTCGAAGGTTGTCATAAAAAAAAGGTCTTAAATGAGAGAAAGAAGTCCTAGATGAAACAAAACATCAAGTAAATGAGAAAATGAACATTTATTTGAATGTGTGTCCTTATACTAGCAAAGAAATAAAGGTTTTTATTATAGATAAATTTTATAATTATATGTAGAAAAGGACATTAGGAAGAAAGAGGCATTATTACATTGATGAATTTAACCCAACTTATGACTCATCAATAAAAGACCTATATAAGAACAAATATTCTTTGGAAAATAAAAAAATTCATATTCTATTAAAGACTAACTCACACTATCTTTGACATGAAATGAATTGAACAAATCAAAAGAAAACACATTTGTATTTTTTGAATAACTGAAAGCATAAAATAAAAATATTTTATTTTAAAATGTAAAACACTTAATTTGACATTGTGAAGCTTATAATGACATCTAACCTAACTACTATGTACATTTTAACAAAAACTTCCTTAAAAAGCGTTATTTAAAAAGTATCCCTTGCTTTATGATTGCGTGACTCATTTGATCACCTTATCCCTTGCTCTTACGGAGGCATCCCCTACTCAAATGCAAATTCCGAATAAGCCAAGGAAACATCCCTAATTTTTAGGGATAACATTTTCTAGGGTTTGGTAAATATTTGGTACTAATTGATCAATAAAACATTAGTGGTTGTTGAATGTTCAGAATTATATATTAGTGGTTGTAGACAAGGACATTAGGAAGAAAGAGGCATTATTACATTGATGAATTTAATCCAATTTATGACTCATCAATAAAAGACTTATATAAGAACAAATATTCTTTGGAAAATAAAAAATTTCATATTCTATTAAAGACTAACTCACACTATCTTTGACACAAAATGAATTGAACAAATCAAAATAAAACACATTTGTATTTTTTGAATAGGTAACTGAAAGCATAAAATAAAAATATTTTATTTTAAAATGTAAAACACTTAATTGTGAAGCTTATAATGACATCTAACCTAACTACTATGTACATTTTAACAAAAACTTCCTTAAAAAGCTTTATTTAAAAAGTATCCCTTGCTTTATGATTGCGTGACTCATTTGATCACCTTATCCCTTGCTCTTACGGAGGCATCCCCTACTCAAATGCAAATTCCGAATAAGCCAAGGAAACATTCCTAATTTTTAGGGATAACATTTTCTAGGGTATGGTAAATATTTGGGACTAATTGATCAATAAAACATTGGTGGTTGTTGAATGTTCAGAATTATATATATTTTGTTATTTAATGTTTTGGAAATGTAAACATACGTAAATGCTGAATATTACATAAAGAAGTCATATAAATTTTGGATAAATTTATAATTTATTTAGATGTATAAATGTTAAATATTTACCCATTTGAATTAACAGTTCTATATATAAATTTAATTAATTTAGATTAAAAATTATTTAAAAATTATCATAAAATGGAAAATAAAAATATCTTCTAAAAAATATCATACAAATAAAATTTATTGATAGAAATATCACATACAAATAAAATGTATTGATAGAAATATCACACACAAAAGTAGATTGAGTATCCTTGATATTTACAATAGAATAAATACAATGCTGAAAGTATACGAGATTTACCAATAGAAAATCACCATTGAAAATTTTGGCAAAACAGGAAAAAAAAAAAAAACACATCACCTAGACAGTAAATTGATAATTATTGATTGGAAAGATATAGTCTCACAAAAGTAGACCAATTGAACAGTAAATTGATAATTATTGATTGGAAAGATATATTCTCACCAAAGTAGATCAATTGGTATGGAAATTTAGCAATAGAAAGAGAATGTTACACAGACAGTAGATTGATCACCATTGAAAATTTTGTCAAAACACGAAAAAAAATCACTCAAAGAATAGATTGATGATTGAAATTTAATAATAAAAATACATCTCACACAAAGTAAATTGATAATTATTGATTGGAAAGCTATATTCTCACAAAAGTAGATCAATTGGTATGGAAATTTAGCAATAGAAAGAGAATGTCAGAGACAATAGATTGATCACCATTGAAATTTACAAATTACTAGTTTATTAAACAACAGATTGCTCACCAAAGATCAGACTGTTGTGTGTACAAGGATCATTATAATTTATAATTTTCGGTGTACCTGATTCAAAGCACATTTGGAAAAGGAAAAAAAAACGAATTTATTTGTTGGATGATTAATATCTATTTAATTAGCACTCTCAGATATCCTACAGTTTATTTGTATACAATATTTAGCTTCTCTGAGAAATAAAGCTAAGATTCCACAAATACCCCCAAAAATATAAATCAGTGAACAATACCACGCTTCTGTTGTTTATACATTATATTAGGATCGAAGCAGACTTACAGTTTCAGGGTCCATGGAACACCAGATCTGTAGAGTCAATTTTTTGGTCCATGGAACACTAGATCTGAATTGACCTTGCATAATCCAGACGACAATCACTAATTTTCTTACAATAAAATCCACGGGAAAATCCTTTCATAAATCATACAGCACTAAAATCCAGTGGAAAAATCCTTTCATCAACCATACAACACCATTAACAACGTGTCTCAAAAGGCCATAACACATGCGAGAATCAAGATAAAGCTTTTCAACAGGAAGATAATGATAGTGAGTATAGCAATTTCGAAAAGCTATAACAGCCGAGATGTTCTGTTTTCTTCTTTAATTTGCTCATATGATCGATACAACACCATCAACAACGTGAGTTTCAGAAGATATACCCGTATAACCACCTGAAAGAAGCAATGGATATACAGAATTTCCTGTCCAAATCTTCGTCTCACTGCAACAAATATGTCCTCTTCTTTGCCTTTATTTTTGCCCATTCTGCCCAAACCTACAAAAGAACTGCAAAACTATGTAAAATTGCAATGCCTGGATCAAAAGGAAGTACCGATCCTTGTTTTGAAATGTTAGTCCACTGGGGCTCTCCTCCTGCCATTTTCTTCACAGCACATTTTAGGCGCAGAAAACCCTGGGCAGAGACTTCAATCACGGCTTCCTTGAAATGCGTGAAGCAGCCATTGAAACTGAGGGCATTTGTCATCGTCAATTGAGGGGAAAGAGTATATACTGGGAAGCATTAAATGATCCCTAGGAATATGCCAGAATAATGCCGATAAGATACCTGCAACTGATATGCTATTATTTCACATGATGACAACAAGGAAGATTACCGTGATTGGAGGGAATGGTGAGGATGAATGTAATAATTAGTCCTTTTGTCATTTTATACTCGAAATGGAAGGGGTAGCCATTCCAATGCAAATAATTAAATATTCAGCTAATATTGTCGTTTTCAGATGGAAAGTCTAATAACACCCACCTAACTCTTAGTGGCCAAACAATTTTCTTCGAACTTTCAATAGTGACAAGGTAGAAATTTTATGCTGACAACGCTTTCACCAGTTTTACAATTAAAAAAGTTGTTTTCCCATAAGATTTTTAATGTTGAAAAGTGTACTTTATGCTTTTTTAAATGTTTTGGGCTTTTTATATTAATTAGTGTGTAAGATGGTATTTTTTATAGAACATAGCGAATCTCCCAACAAAATCGTATGTCATAAGACATGATAACATACTAAAACACATAAAAGCATACATAGAAACATATATAACATGATGGGATAGTGTAATGCGGGCCCTGAGAGGGGATAAAAGTGACGAAATTGGTAGACAGGAGGAAACGGAAAGGAGATAACGGCACCATCAGTAGTGTTCCCTGCCTTTCACCGATTGTCAGCATTGTTTGAATTATCTTGTTTGAAAAGCTATCATCTTGCTTGAATTATGTGCACCCGTTGGCATTGAAGTAAGAAATGTGTTCTAAATTGCAATAAGTATTGTTTTTCGAGAAAATGTGTTTAAATTGATAATGCACAATATAATTGCAGGTTTGAAAACACTTTGTGTTGTGGATTTTTTCATTCTACACGTTGAGAGCTAAAGGTTGGAGAGCACCGGGTGGTGTTGTAGGTGGGGGATACATAAAATAGACTAAATTGAGGTGAGGGGTGACTAACCGATTGGGTTGTTACTTGTAAGGGGTTATAAAATAGTATGTGGGTTGTAGGTTTCATAACACTTAGTGTTTTGCAACTTGCATTTTATTAACAACATTAATGTACCAAAAAAATATTGTTATTTACACAGTATGAATGTAATGAAAGGAACCTTTAAAATTATTAAGAAGTTATAGTTAGAGTAAAAATTGGATTTCATTTTCTTCATATGATTGAAAAAATGCACAAAACAATTGCAGAATGAAAAACACAATGTGGGTTGTCAGTTATTTCATTCTACATGTTTAAATTTAAAGGGTGGAGAGCACAAGGAGGAGTTGCAGGCGGTGGATACATAAAACTAAGCAAATCGGCTTGAGGGGTGACTAGCCAATTGGGTTGTTACATGTAGAGGGACTTACAATAGTTTGTGGGTTGAAAGTTTGATAACACCTAGTGTTTTCCAACCTGCAATTATACATAGATAGTATTATTGTAATGAAAACCTTTTGTTATTTAGAGAGTATGAATGTAATGAAAGACACCTTCAAAATTTATCACAAGTCTTACATAGACTAAAATTGTGTTTCAATTTCCTCATATGATGGTAAAATAAATGTACTAAATAATTAAAGGTTGGAAAACACAATGTCGGTTCTTAGTTATTTCATTTTGCATGTTCAAAGTTAAAGGGTGTAGAGCACATAAAGGGTGGAGAGCACAGGGAGGAGTTGCAAGTGGGGAATACATAAAACTAATCAAATTGAGCTAACAAGTGACCAACATATCGAGTTGTTACGTGTAGAGAGTTTTACAACAGTATGTGGGTTGCAGATTTTATAATTGTTGGTATGTGGCAACAAATCATGCAAATATTGTACACTTGTAATGTACACTAGTTTTCCCCCTTTTTGCATGCCAAGGGGTCCGTAGTTAATTTTTTGCTAACTGACAAATGATAAATGACTTTGTAAAACCCTAATTGTAGAAGCTTCCAAAAAGCTTGCTATAAACGGTTGGGATGTAAGTTGTAGATGGTCATTCGCGAGATTGTAATTTGTTTTGCACTAGGTAATAAAATCATTGGATGGCTAAGTTTCTATGGATGTAGCCCATATTGGGTGAACCACGTTAAAATTTTATATTGATCTCTTTTGTGTTATTCTTCATTGTTATTTTTTGGGATATTTAATCTACATAGAATTGTTAATATTTATTGCTCTTATCTACCTGAACCCTGACAATAACATCCAGTGTTTTCCAACCTCCAATTATACATAGACAGTATGGTTGTAATAAAACCTTTTTTTTATTTATATAGTACGAGTGTAATGAAAGATACCTTCAAAATTTATAACAAATCTTAGGTAGACTAAAAATTGCATTTCAATTTCCTCAAATATATGATGGTAAAATAAATGCAATGAATAATTGCAAGTTGGAAAACATAATGTGGGTTGTTAGTAAATGATTTTATGAAACTTGCACACATTCCAAGCATCTCTTCATTTATTCAATACAATGGAAGTTCACAGACTTCTCACTTCTCTCTGTACAAAGGCCATGCTTGAAAATCCTAGCTCCCACTCTCTTTTCCTAAAACTAAATATTCCCCTCGCTTTGTAGAGACTCCTTATTCTTAAAGAATAATTGATTATTAAAAATTAGTTACTAAAGAAACCTTCAATTTTGCATAGTATATGAAAATTTTTACCTTTCATATTTTAATTCTAACATTTTACAAATATTAATATTTAAAATGAAATTGTAATCTTCCATTGCCTTTTGAAGGGTGGCAACTTAAGAAACACAAGTCTTGTGAAGTTCATCTATTGTTCATGCTTCTATCTTGGACATTTCTAGCTCCTTTTCCATTCTAGCAACCAATTCAGTCAATGTATGGTGCTCATTTTGTTGAGCTCTATATTTTGAAAAAGATAAAGATCTTAGGACTTCAGCTCTAGCTGAGATTTCAAATGTGAAAACTTCTTTTCCAATGGCAACAATGTAATTTTTACTTCAATTCTTGCTAGCTTGTTTTGATGAATAACAAGTTGACTTTGCCTCAAACAATGCATGAAGCCACCTTAACAACTCACCTCCTCCCTTGTGACTTCTACCAGTAAGAAGACAACTTGGCTAAAACATGTCCCCTTCAAGAGTTATAGTTGGAGATCGTATATCTCTATAAAAAGGAATCTCCATTGCAACATTTGAATGGTTGCAAACAAATGTACTAGAAAATACAAATGTCATAGTTGCTTCAATTTCATCTTCATATGCAATAGGAGATAATGTTAGCCTTGTGTTTCCATTCCCCACTAGTTTGGTTGTTGATTCTTGAGTTCTTGATGAAATGGTATGGGCTTGGATTTTATTTAAAGGGATAATCGTTACTCTTCTTCATAGATGTCCTATTTCAAGTAGTAGTTTTCCTGTTTGTTCAGTATCCACTACCACATTACACAACAAGTTCCCTCCTACAACATCCTCCAATGCAGTTATTGTTGAGGCATCTTTAACTTTTATAAGTTGTGCAACCATGCCTTTGACTTTTGATCTATCAAAATGCTTTACAGGATCATTACAGGTAAATTGAACATTTCCTAATTGAGCCTCAAGGAGCCTAATATTAGCCTTCAACTTCTAAAGTGTGTCAAATTTTTGGAAACACTCATTTTTCTAATGTCTCCATGTGCCCTTCTTCATAAGAAACACCTTCCATTGTTGTTTTTTTTCTCAACTTCTTGTCTTTTAGATTACAGGTCTCTTTGAATAGCGTTAAACTCCTTTTCTTTTGACAACGAAATCTTCTTCTTATCTTTTAATTCCATTTCTAATTGATTAATTTTAGTCTTCAATTATTTTGCTTCAATTTTAGCACTTCCAATATTACTCTTGCATCTACAAATTGATCATCAAAATGTTTTTCCTCATCCCCAATGCTCTAACCTATTAACACCATCAACTATTCCTTTTCATGATCTTCTAACTTCTTTTTCATATCTTTTAATTTAAGCTTTAGATTAGTTGCTCCTTCTTCAGTCCTTATGACAGGAGCATTCCTTTGTTGGATATAGTTTTGAATGTATTCAATACTTTTATGTAGCTTTCTAGTCGCTTTTTGCTCAACTTTGGGAGTGTCTTTCTAATTACAGAATGCAAATATTTATATTAACTCCTTTACAAAACTTGTTTACCTTTACATAAGACTTTCATGTCTCCACCCAACTGAGTCTCTTTTTCTACAC
>VDFB02053535.1:44841-102382 GCA_007258455.2 Sequoia sempervirens
AGGTAGTTAATCACAACGAATGACCATAATTACATTGCCATATTCTTGTTCAAGACAAAAGGGATGTAACAGGAATAGTCCTCCAGCCGCTTGGTGCGGTCCTGCAACCTCCATTATTACCCCTCTTTAACTTTATTCATCAAAAACAACATGAAAATCAACCAAATATCTTACTTTAAGCGCACAAAGAAATGTATGTATAAAACCCATAAAAAACTTAAGATATCGGATTGATCAAAAATATATCTTCTCTTCGTTTTTTAATAAAACTTTACATATCTAAAAAGATTAATCTTTCCAAAAATGTTTTGAAGAATCAACTCTTCTACCACATGCAGTTAACAATAAGTAAGTAAAAAATTTGTTCCAAAATTCTTCTGGATACTTTGCAAAACAATCTCTACTTATCAGGACAACAGTTCGCAACCTTTAACAATTTGCAGCCATCAAGCAACACTATACAAAAATCACCTTTTCTTTTAATATCTTTTGCTAAAAATATTCACCAACGCTGTAATTCTTCAACTACCCTCTGAAAACATAATGCCCGCTCAATACGACAGAAAAATGAATTCAACTGCAACGCTTCACACGGGACTGCAATCTGCACAAATTTTAAGTTTCATCTTAAAAATAATGCATGCCCAATCTGCCTGCTTAAATCTATCAACTGTCACAACTCAGCTTCCTCTACCTTCCATCATTCGTTGTGTACCAGGCTCTGATATCAATATTAGCCAAGGATAAAATACAGATACTAATAGAAGAGTATTCCATTACAAATGACACAAATGAACACATAAAATATATTATCATGCAAGTTTAATATGAATCATATTAAATGAAACTGTATTGGCTTATAAAATCATTCCTTTACCAAACTAACACCAAACTCTAACTACGTACTAAAAAATTCCCATAACTAACAATAAAATATTAACTACAGACTAACACAATTTTATTCACTACAGACACTTTGAATAAATACCTAAGAATAACAGCATTTTCCTGGGTAAATCAAAATCTGATATTTTTTTTTAATTCAAAATTTCTGCTTAAATTCATGCAGAATATAACATGGACAGAAAGGGCAAAGATAAGGCTATTGGCATTGATCTCGGGACAACTTACAGCTGTGTGGGAGTATGGCAGCATGACAGAGTTGAAATTATTCTTAATGACCAAGGAAACAGAACCACTCCCTCTATGGTTGCTTTCACCCCCAATGAAAGACTTGTTGGAGATGCTGCCAAGTTCCAGATTTCAACTAATCCTAGCAACACTGTGTTTGATGCCAAGAGACTCATTGGAAGGAGATATAATGATCCCTCTGTGCAGACAAACAATGGTGGCCTTTCACTATCGTTCCTGGGAAGAATGGCAAGCCTATGGTTGAAGTGGCTTATTAAGGTGAGAAAAGACTATTTGCAGCTGAGGAAATCTCGTCCATGGTGTTGGTGAAAATGAAGTGGGTGCTTTCCTTATTCAGTGCAGCTGCCTGCAAAGCTGCACCATGAGCAACTGCCTCGTCTGGATTTATACTTTTGCAGAGCCCCTTTCCCTCAAAGAACCGAGTTGGCAATTCCTGGACCTTAGGTATACGTGAAGAACCTGCTACTAATACGATGTCATTGATTTGGTGTTTGCTCAGCTTGGAGTCTTCCATGCATTGCTTCACTAATTGTATGCATTTGTCAAATAGGTCCAGGTTGAGCTCCTTGAACTTCGCCCTCGTGATCTTTATGTGGAAATCTTGCCCTTCATAGAGGGAATCTATGTCAATTACAGTCTCTAGTGCCGAAGACGAACTTCTTTTTGCCCTCTCGCACTCTGAACGTAGTCTCCGAAGAGCTTTGGGACTTGTACGCATATCCATTTTATACTTATTGTTAAACAGCTGAACAAAATAATTGAGCATCCTATTGTCGAAATCCTCGCCTCCCAAATGCATGTCCCCTCCAACAGCTTTTACTTCAACCTTACTTCTTTCAACTGTAACAATAGATACGTCAAAGGCACCTCCTTCAAGCTCAAAAACTAGAATGTTTCTTGTTCCTTCCTTCAATGCATCAAAGCCATAAGTTATCGCTGCAGCCGTGGGTTCATTGATGATCCGCAGGACATTAAGCCCTGCAATCTTACCGGCATCTTTAGTTGCTTGCTTCTGCGAGTCATTAAAATAAGCAGGCACAGTAATCACAGCATTCTTCACATCACACTGGAGGTATTGATCGGCTATCATCTTCATTTTCACCAACACCATGGACGAGATTTCCTCAGCTGCAAATAGTCTTTTCTCACCTTAATAAGCCACTTCAACCATAGGCTTGCCATTCTTCCCAGGAACGATAGTGCCACCATTGGTCGTCAGACTGCAATGGAGGACTCCATTAAGGACCTCTTTTCCAGCCTGAGTCTCTGCACCAAACACAAGTGCTGCTAGAATAGCTGAAATCTGGAACCAAGGGCACCTCCAACAAAGTCTCTTTCATTGGGGAGGAAAGCAAACCATAGAGGGAGGGTCTTGTTCTTTAATAGCTTTCTACGTTTTGGAAGGGCAGTATCCAACTGAACATGCCCAATTCTAAAACAATGGAAACTCACGGCTCAGTCCCTTCCTATACGACTTGCTTTTGGATCAGGTGTCTCCGCCCATTCCTAATTTCAATCCCTGACAACAACACTCAGGAACACTGCACCCCACACAAGGGCACATGAAACGCTTCATAGATGGCGTGTTTGTACAATCCTACCTGCATTCGAAGATGGCGTTCGCAGAGGATGTTTTCAATGTTGGATAACACTGCAATCTTTGTGCCATCAAGCAGAACGCCCTCCGGATCCCCCACTGCCGAGCTTTAGGGAGATCATTTGTAGCATCTTGCTATTCCTGGAAGGAGAACCACAAGGGTAACCTTGTCTGCAAGTTCGGAGGATCATCCTCATCATCATCGTCAATTTCACCTCTCCTCTGCTTCTTCTTAACTTTTCTATATCTCGCTATCTAGATCCACAATAAGAGAAACAGAAAAACCATTCCACTAGCAAAAACACTGATACGAATAACTAAGCTCTTAGTGAGCTTGGGGCTTCTCCGAACCTGAATATAAGCAGTGGAATAGTAAAAAAAATCACTAGGAGTGTTCATTTTCAGAGAGTATACATTGGATTCCAGATAACAATACCCGCTAGAAGTATTTTCAAGGCCACCATATATGAAAAAAGCAGGCCTTACAAGAGCAATTTTTCAAGCAGAGAGCTTTACATTCCTCTCTTGAGAGCAAACCTGGAATGGAGGCATTTCCCAAATTATAACTAAAATAGGAAACATGGTCCAGTTCTAAAAACTGATAACTTTTTGTGCTGCTCATTGCGGGTTTCTCAGAGCAGACCAGACGACTGTGTGGAAGGCAGCCCCATTTGGGTTTTGAGGCATCTTTCTAAGAGGAAGGCTTCACATGAGAGCAGCTCCTGGATATTCTAGCGGAGGAGTCTGCAGAGCAGAGTGATGTTGCCGAGCAAGTGCGAGAAATTGCACATGTCGACCCAGCGTTGCGAAAGCTTTTTGTTAGAAACCTAGGCTTCGACACCACCACCGATTAAAAATCCTGCGCTGTGCCACTCAAGTACTGTGGGCCGTTACGCTTAGCTTCCTGCTGCCTCTTTCCCTGCTAGTCCTCGCCCGCAGTTTCATACTAGACCTCATCTTCATCAAAAAATTACTAGAGAGGATGCAGAAGCACTCTGCATACAGGAATTTGGGGGAGCTTTTTGTCCTGGAAGCTGCCTACCTAAGCTTGGTTGTGGCCCTCTTGCTGTCGTCCATGGCGGCCGTGGTGTACACAGTGGCCTGTGTTTATATAGACAAGGAATTGCGTTACAGCAAGGTGATTAGGGTTCTCCCTAGGGTTTCGATGCGCCTCATCCTCACTTTCTTCTGGCGTTGCCTTGTTGTGCTTTCCTATTACGTGGCTGGGTTGGTTGCCCTGTGGTGGGTCTAATGGCAGGGGCGGACAATGTGGCATTTTATTTGGGGTTGTGGTGAACTTAGGGAATAGTGGCTGGGCTTAACCATCATACACTAAGCGCTGACCGCTTAGGTGGATGGTGTGGGGCCCATACAGTCCGTTGTTTTCACCAATTCTTTTTCCCGTTCTCCTAAACATTCCCGTAAACCATAGCAGTCAGCAGTCAGCCGTGAAATTCCCGCGTATAAGCCAAGCCCAAATTCAAATCACCGTTTCGTGCTCAAGAATTTTGAATGGATAAAAGAAATAGATTGCCTCGTGTTGAATATAGTTATAGCAGCAAACAGAAGTACAAGCATGTGAGTTGTTGGCCCGAGTGCCTGAAAGAACTACATTCAGATTTCAATAAGGGAAAATGGTATTGGGTGTCTTAGTTACAGATGCCCTCAGCCAAATTTGGGGCTGCGGTGGGTGAAGACACTGTGCTCTGTTTGATTACAAACAAACAGGATATAAGAAAATATGGCAAATTTCTCGTTCGATCTTATATTGAGGAAAATAAAACAATCAAATTGTGTCCTGCTCCTGAGTGTGAGTATGTTGTGGAATTGGAGAGTGGAAGCAGCCAATGCTATGACGTCACCTGCAAATGTTCTTATAATTTTTGTTGGAACTACTCAGAGGAAATGCATCATCCTGTTGAATGTGAAACTGTTAGAAAATGGGTTTTAAAGAACGCTAGAGACAATAAAGATAGCTAATGGGTTTTAAAGAACGCTGGAGACAATAAAGAAACAGAAAACTGGAAAATTGTTAACTCAAAGCCCTACCCAAAATGTAACCGCGCAATTGAAAAAAATCAGGGTTGCATGCATATGACATGTGTGGCTCAAGTTGACTATTGCATTATAAGGCTTTAGGAACTTTCAAGCAAATGCAATTGGCAAGTGTAGAGCCAAACTTTGCAACCATTCTCAGCAGCCTCCATGCCTATGCCAAAATGGGATTTTTTTAAGAGGGTATGGAATTCGTCAAAGGAGGATGGGAATTTAGTCGGATGTTGTAGTTGCAACTACCCTGGTAGACATGTATGCAAATGTGGAAGCATAGAAAAGGGTCGTGAACTGTTTAACAGAATACTTCAATATTTTTTCAAATCAAGGAAGATTAGATCTCTGGTTATAATGGTGGAGAGTCAAATTCTGTATCAGTTGAAATTTGTTGCAATTTGTAATATTTCGTTTTTAGTTTTTATTGATTTAATTTTGGGGTCAATTCCATTTGCTAGTTATTTTAAAATCAACTGTATTGTTCTTATTTTCATTATTTTAATATATGATCTAATCTGATCCTTACACTGCTGCTCTCTGATCTGATCCATATACTGTTGCTCTTTGCTTTTTCTAGCTTTCTAACTAGACTCTTGTCTCATGGGCATATGAGAAGAGGGTGAGGTTTCCAATGTTGGTTTTTTTGGTAAATTGTTATTATAATAACTTAAATTCAAGAACTTATAAAATCTTGTATTGTGTTGTATATTTTAGAATGTTATTTATAATTAGAATTAGAGCTTGTGAATTTGAGTTTATATCAAAGACATCAATTTCAAATCACTGTTTTTAGTGGGGAATTTATTTTTAAGGATTTTGCATAGTATCAACTATCAAGGAGAGTAAGATATGTCTACTATGATATATATTCTAGTATTTGAATTCAAAATCAATTTATTTATATCTAAGAAGATGGGTTTACCATGAATCTTGATAGACATGTTTCCCTCTATTTTAGGGTTATAATATTTTTAATTACTTTTCTTATTTATTTGATTGGTCAACAAGAGTTTTATTTGAGTAATCATGATCTTATAACGCAATAGTCAACTAGATGTCAAAGAGAGAAAGATATCCACTAGTAGAGAATGGTATACAAATAAGAAATTGCTTGAGAAAATGGTAAATGCTCCACCATGTTTGGTGGTCATGGGGTAACACGATGCATGAGGTGGTAAGTTTTCACGAGATTATGATCCATTTGGTCATGGTGATGAGTCTCTATGTAGGACATGACACTACCAAAAATCTCATCATAGGAATGCTAGTGCCAATATATTCTTGCTATAATTGGTTGTATCTATAGATGCAACAAATTCTACGAGAAGGAAAAATAGTGCATGAAATGTAAATATAAACTATAAGTATGTACAGAAGTCATGCAAAGCAATAATTTTATAAATGTATATTATAATAAGAAAGTTAACATGGTAAAATATACAAATTATATGTTGGCTAGAAATAAATGTCAAGGTATAGAGGATAGTAGGAAAGGCCCATGCCCCCAAGGTGGTAGGATGAGCACACAATGGGTAAGGGGACACAAGAGGTATTTAGTGGTAATCATGAGTATGGGTAGGAAAAAATAATATGGAGGAAGGCATGATGTCCCCGATGATAATGATGGCACTAAGAGTGACGTAAGTATGAAGTGTTAAGATGGGAAAGACATAATATCCTTGATATAAATGTATGTCAATGTATATATATGCTATAGTGGTGCTCACATATCATTGTATGAACTTGATATATTCCACCTTAACATCAATATGGTCATGGTTCTTATCTTCATTAAGTAGGTCATCATCATTGCAACAAAATTCATAAAATTTCTCTTTAAATATCTATCATTTTTTTCTCTTCTTTGCTTTCCTTTTCAATTGCTTGTGTTTCTTCTTGGTATTTATTTGTGCTAGATGGTAAAAATTTACTAGTATCTGTAACATTAGGCACTTCTTTTCTTACCCATTCTTGTTTCTTTACTTGTCACATAAACATATAGCGTATGCATAATTTCATGAATACAATGAATTAGTAAATAAATTCATAAATGTGTACAATGCTATACATCTATAAAATAAATGTGTATTCACATAAATATATATGAGCATACAATACATTATATGTTGGTAAAAAAAAAATGTGTACAAGAAAGCCATATATGCATACATTGTTATATATTGGTAAAACAAAAATGTATGTACAAGAAAGCCATAGTGGCATACAAAAAATCCATAATATAGTTAGTCCTATTTATTGGGATGGAAGAGTCAACGACTCTTTTGTATGTCAAGTATATGGAGAGGTGGTTGATATTTGTTTCTTTCAAACCTACTAACTTGATCTCATCTTTAATTTTTTTGGATGTCCACATAATACAATAAAATATATACACTAATAATATAGAAAAAATGAAATATGTGATGACATATAAGTGAATAGTTACCTACCACAAGATGATAATTCACCCCAATCATTTGCTGCTTCTCTTCATCCATTTGAGGGGAAGGTGCACAAATTGGAGTTGTGACCCACTATGACAAGCATCGAGAAATAAATTACTAATAAATATGGGATAAAATAAAAAAATATAAAATGAAATTTACTAATCTATCTCCTACCTTTGTCAAAGGTATTAAAGAAAAAACTACCCTAACAATGACCACCTCTATTATTCCATGAATATTCAATATTTTGAACTAATGTCATCAATTAAAAATAGAGCAACACTGTTTTACCAGAATATACCTAACATTATTTACAAACATAATGATTGAAAATAGTAAGACTTATCTCAATAAAACTTGTTTTCTAACCACTACCACCGAGTCCTAATGTTCATCATCAATTATTTACATTAATTTTCATTCATAATAGAAATATAATAAATTACATTTAACATTATTAAAAATTATTTATTGATCAATGTCAAATGTGTTATTCAAAAACTCATGTGTGAACACCATATCATCGATGTCTCACTCTTAGCCTCATGCATCCTAAGCATCCTTGGACCCATAATCATAGATAGATCCACATTTATAGCAAATGTGAGGTGTTTTTCAATACTTCAGAGCCTCAACCTCATCACCTTGTGCAAAATGCATGCCATGTTGTAACAAGGTTTATGTGAGGGAGTTGATGGAATGTAAAGTCTCCATATCAATAGTCTCCTTTACAATAGAATGGATTGTAACATACTAAATATATGACCTAGCTAGGGGTCTCTATGCCTAGTCTTGAGAATGATGTTCCCCCTCTCTATCATATTAAGAGCATTTTCCTCTACCTTAGAATTGACGCATATCAAAATAATCTAGCCTCAAAAAATACCACATGGGACCTTGTTATTGTCCCATGGAGGATGGTAAAAAATTATCTACCACTTTTCTAAAAAAATGTCCCTTGTTCCTTGATTTGGCACCAATGAATAGGGAATCTCTTGCAATTTACATGCATGGATCATGCATTGGTTCTTGGATCAATGAACATTGTAAACACGTCATTTTTTTTTCTCTTTCACTTGTCTCTATGACAATTTTGTGGAATAAAATTTCCATGTATCCTCCCTTTTATTGAACTACATGTTTCTTTAGCCACTCACATAATCTATATGAAAAATAATATAATCCACTAAGGTGGCGAGGGTTGTCCAATGTAAACTATAGTTGCATTTGGATTTTCCAATCTATCAATCAATAGTTGGAGTTACCTTTTGTTGTTTTCAATTTCACCTATTAAGCTATCTCATGTTTGAGGAGGATGGAAAGGAATAGGAGGAATTTATTAAGTGTTTAGTCATGACCACTCTTCACTAGGGTTTTCATTGAATTATAGTATGAAGGATTTTCAATTCTTAAAAAGTATAGAGTATTGAATAAAAAAAATTACAAAATTTATATTCATTTCAATTTACACAACTAGAAACCTAGAAAAATTACCTCCTCAACCTTGTGTACATCATGGAAACATTGTGTGCTAAACAATGCACTCACATTTGGTTTTTGGAGAGAAAGGAGGTTGGTCTCAAATGAGCTTAGCCTCTAATTTTTTTCAATTTTTTTCATAGAAGAAACACAATTTGTTATGTCTTGGATGAACCGAAAAGTGGTTGTAGCCACTTTACGGTCCCCAAACTTTGTGCACATTCCCCTATCAATGTTCTTGAATTTACAGTTTGCATTTAGATCAACATATCTTACTATAGATATGCACACTTTCTTTCAATATTTGGTGCTAGAGCCACACTTGGATTGATTAGGGAGAGGGATGCCTCTTTTAGAGTTTTTGATTGAGTTGTTTGCTATTGTGGAAGTGTGTTGTTATTTTCTAGTAGTTTCAAGTTCTAAGTGATAGAGACTATGGAAAGTTTATCTCAATTGAAGATAGAAAAGTTCAATGGCATAGGTTTTGAACTTTGAAAGATAAAGATGGTCGATCTCTTGGAGGAAAGAGATCAATGGATTTTTGTGAAGAGTGAAACAAAATTGAAAAAGACGTGGGATGAAGAATGATTAAAGTTTGATAAAAAATATGTAGCACCCTATGATTATGTTTATTTGAATCTATTTTATTAAATGTTCCTAATGAAACTATTACTCAAATTATATAATAGAATATGAGAGAGATATCAAACGAAGAGTCTCTTTAATAAGTTGTTTATAAGAAAAAAATGTGTTCTATCAAAATTGAGGATGGGAAGTCAATTGTAGGACCTAAAATCTTTTAATCTAATCTTTAATTAGTTATAGCCAATAGATGTGAAGATAGATCAAAAGGATAAATTCATTTCATTATTATGTTATTTCATAAGTCTTGGAATAATATAATCCTTGTAATTGGTTATTTTATAGATGATTTGAAGTTGGATGCCCTTAAATTGCGATTGTCGTCTTAAAGGAAATGAGGAGAGGACTTCAAAGAGTCTAAAGATGTATTGTATGTGTGAGGTATATCCAACAAGAGAGGTAAGAATAAGAAGGGTGATACTTGGACAAATAAAAGGATCATTCTAAGTCTAAGGGAAGGTCTAAACCACTAGATAAGAGTAGATTAAGGTGTTGGAAATACAAAAAATGGGGGCATCTCAAAAGGGAATGTAAGAATAAGAAGAAAAATAATGATGATTCTGGGTGATCCCACAATACTGGTTTACAATTTTTGGCCAAACTGGACATTGAACTGAATTTTTTTAACTAAATCTTCACTTTCGGGCACTTATAACTTCTAAACCATGAGGAATTTGAAGATGATGCATACTAGTGATTTGTGACATTTTGTCTATAGATTCTAAATATATATTTTTTAAATAAATTGGAATCAGATTGCATTTCTTTCTCCATCTCCTTCAAAAACTAGTTTTTAACAGTAAACACCATTTTTAAAGAGTGATGTTCACCGTATACAACATAACTTTTTTTCTATGAAGGATAAAATTCTATTTTTTTTTAATTTAGATTTGTAAATATGATATCTAGTGCACTTTCATTTGGTTTCATAGTGTTTTATTGGATATTTTTTTCTTAATTAAGTTTTGAAGTCAAACCAATTTAGATTTGATTTTTGATGAGGAACAACATAAGCCTCTTTATTCACCTCTTAGAAGGTCCATGAGGTAGTTTGTAATCTAGTTGAAAGGTATATTCCTTCGTATTATAGTTGTGTATTTGCATTATAGTGTATTGATAATGAACCTAGATTTGTGGAAGAGGCTTTATCTTTTGATGAGCATGAGTCTTAATTATAGGCCATGAAAGATGAAATTAATACTTTAAACAAATGTGACACATAGGGTCCAGTTGATTTGCTCAAGGGAAGGAAATCCATTGGATGTAAATGGATATTTTAAAATAAGTTTAGATCAATGGTAAGTTGGAGTAGTACAAGGCTTGGTTAGTGATTAAAGGTTACTCCTAGGTTGAGGGAGTTGATTTTGATGATATTTTTTCTATTGTGGCTAAACTAACATAGAATTAGATTATTTTTATCTATCGTTGTTGCTTTTGATTTAGAGGTAGAAAAAATGAATGTAAAAAAAAACCTACATGGGGATCTTGATGAGGAAATATTTATGAAATAATTGAACTTCATGGTGAAGGGGCATGAACACTTGGTTTGTAGGTTAAAGAAATATTTGTGTGGTTTGAAACAATCACTAAGAATTTGGTATAGAAATTTGATGCTTTGCATTGGATCGTCACTTTAGTAGAAGTGAAGCTAATCACTGTGTTTATTTCCAATTAATTGATAATTGGTTACTAATCATTGTCCTAAATGTTAATATGTTATTTATTAGAAATGATAAATAAATGATTAGGAAACTTAATAGTAAGTTATTTGGTATATTGTTTCTTAGAGGTTGTAAAATATATTTTGGATATGGAAAGTTTTAGTGATTAAGTTAATAGAAATTTGTGGTTAAATTGAAAGAACCATGTTGACACCATTTTGCAAAGTTTTTCCACATAAGATTACAAAATAGTTAGTATTCCCTTTTTTATTGGAACTAGGTTATCTCCAGAGAAAACTCTTAAAATAGATGATGATCTTAAAGAGATGCATAAAATTCCTTATACTAATGTTGTGGGGAGCCTTGTATATACCATGGTTTGTACGAGACTTGATATTACCATAGCAATGGGAGTTTTGAGTAGGCTAATGTTGAACTCTAGTAAAGAATACTAGATTTATGTTAAAAGGGTTTTCCTCTATTTATGAGGAACATATAACCATTGCATTTTTTATCATAGATTAATGATGTTGACAAGATGGTTGATTTATAGGTCTTTGTTTATTTTGATTGGGTTGATGATCTAGATTGCAGGAGGTCCACTCTAATTGGTTGATGATCTAGATTATAGAAGATGCACTAATAGTCATGTCTTTACTTTGTTTTGAGGAGCAGTTAGTTGGATGAGGAAATGTCAACCTATACTCATGTTTTTCACTATAGAATCAAAGTGCATGGATGCAACACATGCTTGTAAGGAGGCCATGTGGTTAGAAAAATTATGTTTTAAGTATTGAATTTCAATGTAAACATGTGAGAATTAGATGTGGTAATTAGAGTGTCATCCATTTGGCTAAACATATCATGCATCATGTTTGCATAAAGAATATTGATGTTCAATATCACTTTGTTCAAGAAATGGTTGTGGGTGGTAATGTCTTGTTATAGAAAGTGGACACCTTAGAGAATGTTGTGAATTCTCTTACTAAGCCAATGAGCATAGAGAATTTTGGTTGGTGTAGAGAGGCCAGGGGTCTCTCATGTTTGCGAAAATGATTGATCATGTTTCCTGACCATGTCATTACAATGTAAATGTCAAGTGGGAAAATGTTGAAATTAGGTGCAAATCCTAGACAAATTATGCTAGTTTTATTTAATGTTGTTGGTAAGTAATTGCTATGTATCCAAGGAACATGGAGAGGGTAGACTTAGATGCACTTCTATGTGGTAAGTAAATTATTTATTAATTACTTATCCTTGCATGTAATTGTAGTGGTATTTAAGTTGAGCGTTACTTTTAAAAAGGTATTTAAAATCAAGATTGGTATGTGTAAGAAGGTGTAAGATAATTTTATATTACTAGATCTTATGATAGATTTGGTCAATCTTCCCATGGAGTGCTTAGGATTGGGATCTTGGCCATTTTGGCCATTGTGATAAAATCTATGATGTTTATAATGTAGGAGATAGATGTAAGGTGTATAAAATGGGTTACTATTCAAGGTATGTTAATTATTTTTGCTAGGTGTGAGATATCTTATGAGGATTTGGATGATTAGTTTTGGGTGTGTAGTATTGACCACATGTCTTAGAATACCAATCATGGTATCTTGCATTTGTGTCTCCTATATATTGGTGCCTTGAGATGGTAGTAATATCATGTTTTACAAGTCATTTGAGCACCATTATGCTACCAAATTTTAGAGGGATAAGCTGATGTACTATAAATTTTATTATTAATATATAGGATTGGATCTCTTTGGATGTGGATTTTTTTCCAAAATAATTTTCTCCATGTAAATCTTTGGTTATGGTTTGTATATACTTTATGAGTTGATTTCTATTTCCATTTATGATTTATCATTGCTATTGAGTTTTTTTGCATTAAAATCATCATATCTCATTGTATAGTTATACTATGTTTCAACAACTTGATTTGTATTATATGATTACTTGATCTCTCAACTCAAAAGTGTATAATAGAAAATAATGCATTCTAAAATATGTAAAATATAATATAATTTTGAATAAGTGTTACAAATTTATGTTATACAAACTTATCTACTGTGATAAATGAAATATAAATCACTTTTTATATCATTTAATTGGAATTGGAAAAGAAAATTAGTTATGATATGTGCAAAGAATTGCATGTATTGCATATCTTTTCGAAATGTTCATTTTATAAACAAGTGTAGTGAATTCCTTATGTGACTAATATTTAGTAAAACTAGAACATAGGCTTGAACCAAATCTAAAGCATGACTTTAACCAAAGGTCGAAAGGACTAACTACTTGAGTTTCTTACTGTACTTAACATTTAGTTGACTATTGCATTATAATATCATGATTACTCAAATAAAACTCTTGTTGACCAATCAAATAAATAAGAAAGTAATTAAAAATATTATAACCCTAAAATAGAGGGCAACATGTCTATCAAGATTCATGGTAAACCCATCTTCTTAGATATAAATAAAATGATTTTGAATTCAAATACCGGAATAGATATCATACTAGACATATCTTACTCCCCTTGATAGTTGATACTATGCAAAATACTTAAAAATAAATTCCCCACTAAAAATAGCGATTTGAAATTGATGTCTTTGATATAAACTCAAATTCACAAGCTCTAATTCTAATTATAAATAACATTCTAAAATATACAACATAATATAAGATTTTATAAGTTCTTGAATTTAAGTTATTACAGTAACAATTTACAAAAAAAACCAACATTGGAAACCTCGCCCTATTCACATATGCCCCTGAGACAAGAGTCTAGTTAGAAAGCCAGAAAAAGTGAAGAGCAACAGTATATGGATCGGATCAAAGAGCAGCAGTGTAAGGATCATATTAGATCATATATTAAAATAATGAAAATAAGAACAATACAGTTGATTTTAAAATAACTAGCAAATGGAATTGCACCCCAAAATTAAATCAATAAAAACCAAAAATGAAATATTACAAATTGCAACAAATTTCAACTGTTACAGAATTTGACTCTCCACCATTATAACCAGAGATCTAACCTTCCTTGATATGAAAAAATATTGAAGTATTCTGTCAAATAGTTCACGACCCTTTTCTATGCTTCCACATTTTGCTTACATGTCTACCAGGGTAGTTGCAACTACAACATCTGACTAAATTCCCATTCTCCTTTGACAGATTCCATACCCTCTTAACAAAATCCCATTTTGGAATAGGCATGGAGGCTGCTGAAAATGATTGCGAAGTTTGGCTTTACACCTGCCAATTGCATTTGCTTGAAAGTTCCTAAAGCCTTATAATGCAATAGTCAACTTGAGCCACACATGCCATATGCATGCAACCTTGATTTTTTTCAATTGCGCGGCTACATTTTGGGCAAGGCTTTGTGTTAACAATTTTCCAATTTTTTGTTTCTTTATTGTCTCTATTCTTTAAAACCCATTCTCTATCTTTATTGTCTCTAGTGTTCTTTAAAACCCATTTTCTAACAGTTTTACAGTCAACAGGATGATGCATTTCCTTGAGCAGTTCCAGCAAAAATTATAAGAGCATTTGCAAGTGACGTCATAACATTGGCTGCTTCCACTCTCCAATTCCAGAGCATACTCACACTCAAGAGTAGGACACAATTTGATTGTTTTATTTTCCTTAATATAAGATCTAACAAGAAATTGGACATATTTTCTTATATCCTGTTTGTCTGTAATCAAACAGAGCACAATGTCTTCACACACAGCAACCCCACTTTTGGCTGAGGGCATCTCAAACTGAGACACCCAATACCATTTTCCTTTATTGAGATTTGAATGTAGTTCTTTCAAGCACTCGGGCCAACAACTCACATGCTTGTTCCTTTTTTGTTGCTACTAGCTATATTTAATACGAAAGCAATTTGTTTCTTTTATCCATTCAAAGGAATTCTTGAGTGTGAAGCGGTGATTTGAATTTGGAAGAGCAGCTTATCTGAGAATCGCCGCGGTGATTGTTATTTGCTATGGTTTATGAGAGAATGTTTAGGAGAAACGGGAAAAAGAATTGGTAGAAAACAACCAGTACATGGGCTACCATCACCCTAAAGCGGTCGTTGCTTGGCGTGTGATGGTTAAAGAAAGCCCTAACTTGGTGACCTTGATTCGGTTTGTTACATGTAGAGGGATTTACAATAGTTTGAGTTGCAAGTTTTTATAGCACTTTGATGCGCTCCAACGCAATTATACATAGATAATTACATTATTGCTTAATGAAAACTAACACATTTATTTAGAATGCAGATATAATGAAAGACACCTTCAAAAATTTATCACCAAGTCTTAGGTAGACTAAAATTGTGTTTCAATTTCCTCATATGATGGTAAAATAAATGTACTAAATAATTAAAGTTTGGAAAACACAATGTGGGTTGTTAGTTATTTCATTTTGCATGTTCAAAGTTAAAGGGTGGAGAGCACAAGGAGGAGTTGCAAGTGGGGAATACATAAAACTAACCAAATTGAGCTAAGGGGTGACCAACCGATCGGGTTGTTACGAGAGTTTTACAACAGTATGTGGGTTGCAGATTTTATAATTGTTGGTATGTGGCAACAAATCATGCAAATATTGTACACTTGTAATGTACACTAGTTTTCCCCCTTTTTGCATGCCAAGGGGTCCGTAGTTAATTTTTTGCTAACTGACAAATGATAAATGACTTTGTAAAACCCTAATTGTAGAAGCTTCCAAAAAGCTTGCTATAAACGGTTGGGATGTAAGTTGTAGATGGTCATTCGCGAGATTGTAATTTGTTTTGCACTAGGTAATAAAATCATTGGATGGCTAAGTTTCTATGGATGTAGCCCATATTGGGTGAACCACGTTAAAATTTTATATTGATCTCTTTTGTGTTATTCTTCATTGTTATTTTTTGGGATATTTAATCTACATAGAATTGTTAATATTTATTGCTCTTATCTACCTGAACCCTGACAATAACATCCAGTGTTTTCCAACCTCCAATTATACATAGACAGTATGGTTGTAATAAAACCTTTTTTTTATTTATATAGTACGAGTGTAATGAAAGATACCTTCAAAATTTATAACAAATCTTAGGTAGACTAAAAATTGCATTTCAATTTCCTCAAATATATGATGGTAAAATAAATGCAATGAATAATTGCAAGTTGGAAAACATAATGTGGGTTGTTAGTAAATGATTTTATGAAACTTGCACACATTCCAAGCATCTCTTCATTTATTCAATACAATGGAAGTTCACAGACTTCTCACTTCTCTCTGTACAAAGGCCATGCTTGAAAATCCTAGCTCCCACTCTCTTTTCCTAAAACTAAATATTCCCCTCGCTTTGTAGAGACTCCTTATTCTTAAAGAATAATTGATTATTAAAAATTAGTTACTAAAGAAACCTTCAATTTTGCATAGTATATGAAAATTTTTACCTTTCATATTTTAATTCTAACATTTTACAAATATTAATATTTAAAATGAAATTGTAATCTTCCATTGCCTTTTGAAGGGTGGCAACTTAAGAAACACAAGTCTTGTGAAGTTCATCTATTGTTCATGCTTCTATCTTGGACATTTCTAGCTCCTTTTCCATTCTAGCAACCAATTCAGTCAATGTATGGTGCTCATTTTGTTGAGCTCTATATTTTGAAAAAGATAAAGATCTTAGGACTTCAGCTCTAGCTGAGATTTCAAATGTGAAAACTTCTTTTCCAATGGCAACAATGTAATTTTTACTTCAATTCTTGCTAGCTTGTTTTGATGAATAACAAGTTGACTTTGCCTCAAACAATGCATGAAGCCACCTTAACAACTCACCTCCTCCCTTGTGACTTCTACCAGTAAGAAGACAACTTGGCTAAAACATGTCCCCTTCAAGAGTTATAGTTGGAGATCGTATATCTCTATAAAAAGGAATCTCCATTGCAACATTTGAATGGTTGCAAACAAATGTACTAGAAAATACAAATGTCATAGTTGCTTCAATTTCATCTTCATATGCAATAGGAGATAATGTTAGCCTTGTGTTTCCATTCCCCACTAGTTTGGTTGTTGATTCTTGAGTTCTTGATGAAATGGTATGGGCTTGGATTTTATTTAAAGGGATAATCGTTACTCTTCTTCATAGATGTCCTATTTCAAGTAGTAGTTTTCCTGTTTGTTCAGTATCCACTACCACATTACACAACAAGTTCCCTCCTACAACATCCTCCAATGCAGTTATTGTTGAGGCATCTTTAACTTTTATAAGTTGTGCAACCATGCCTTTGACTTTTGATCTATCAAAATGCTTTACAGGATCATTACAGGTAAATTGAACATTTCCTAATTGAGCCTCAAGGAGCCTAATATTAGCCTTCAACTTCTAAAGTGTGTCAAATTTTTGGAAACACTCATTTTTCTAATGTCTCCATGTGCCCTTCTTCATAAGAAACACCTTCCATTGTTGTTTTTTTTCTCAACTTCTTGTCTTTTAGATTACAGGTCTCTTTGAATAGCGTTAAACTCCTTTTCTTTTGACAACGAAATCTTCTTCTTATCTTTTAATTCCATTTCTAATTGATTAATTTTAGTCTTCAATTATTTTGCTTCAATTTTAGCACTTCCAATATTACTCTTGCATCTACAAATTGATCATCAAAATGTTTTTCCTCATCCCCAATGCTCTAACCTATTAACACCATCAACTATTCCTTTTCATGATCTTCTAACTTCTTTTTCATATCTTTTAATTTAAGCTTTAGATTAGTTGCTCCTTCTTCAGTCCTTATGACAGGAGCATTCCTTTGTTGGATATAGTTTTGAATGTATTCAATACTTTTATGTAGCTTTCTAGTCGCTTTTTGCTCAACTTTGGGAGTGTCTTTCTAATTACAGAATGCAAATATTTATATTAACTCCTTTACAAAACTTGTTTACCTTTACATAAGACTTTCATGTCTCCACCCAACTGAGTCTCTTTTTCTACACTTACATCTGATATTGTTTTTTCCTTATCATTTATTTCCAGTTTTATTTTTTCCATGGAATTCTTTTCAAGAATCTTTGAATTCATTTGTTCAACTCCACTTATAGCATCATCTCTCACTTTATTTGCCTGCACAAATTCTTGTGCGATACAAAATCTCTTGAGTTTATCCACTTTTTTATTGCCATTTTCCCATTGCACATACTGCACATGCACCTTCCTCAACTTCTCAAGAGCAGGAAGAATCTCTTGAGTCAAAACATAATCTATCTCATTCACTCTGATTTGCTTCTTTTCAAGTGTTTTTAGAGAAGATTCCTTTTCCATTTCATAAATTTTAGTACTTGATGCCTCAGTTTTGCATTCACTTGCCTATTGCACATATTGCACATGCTCCTTCCTCAACTTCTCAAAAGCAAGAAGAATATCTTCATTCAATACATTCATTACATGCTTTTTAGTACTCATTGCTCGAGTTTTGTATTGTCATTTGCTCATTGCACATACTGCACATGCACCTTCCTCAACTTCTCAAGAGCATGGAGAATCTCTTCAGTCAATACATGCTATCTATCTCATTCACTTTGGTCTGCTTCTTTTCAAGTGATTTTAGAGCAAATTCCTTTTCCATTTCATGCATTCTACAACCTGTTGCCTCTAATTTTACATTATCATTTTCCCATTGCACATACTTGCACAGGCTCCTTCCTCAACTTGTCAAGAGCAGGAGGAATCTCTTGAATCAATACACCAATAAAGATATATTCTCACAAAAGTAGATTGATTGATATGAAAATTTAGCAATAGAAAGAGAATGCCACACAGACAGTAGATTGATCACCATTGAAATTTACAATTTACTAGTTTATTAAACAATAGATTGCTCACCAAAGATCAGAATTTTGTGTGTACAAGGATCATAACAATTTATATTTTTGTGTATCTGATTCAAAGTACATTTGGAAAAGAAAAGAAAAAATGAATATATTTGTTGGATGATTAATATCAATTCAATTATCACTCTCAGGTATCCTACAATTTATTTGTATAAAAATTTAGCTTCTCTGAGAAAAGAAAGCTAAGATTCAAGATTCCACAAATACCCCCAAAACAATATAAATTAGTTAACAATACCACGCTTCTATTGCTTATACAATATAGTAAGATCAAAACAGAAATACAGTTTCATTGGAACACTAGATCTGTAGAGTCATTTTTTTGGTCCATGGAACACTAGATCTGAATTGACCTTGCATAATCCAGATGACACTCACTAATTTTCTTACAATAAAATCCACGGGAAAATCCTTTCATAAATCATACAACACCAAAATCCATTGGAAAAATCCTTTCATCAACCATACAACACCATTAACAACATGACTCAAAAGGCCATAACACAAGCGAGAAGCAAGATAAAGCTTTTCAACAGGAAGATAATGATAGTGAGTAAAGCAATTTCGAAAAGCTCAAACAGTTGGGATATTCTGTTTCCTTCTTTAATATGCTCATATAATTGATACAATACCATCAACAATGTGAGTTTCAGAAGATATACCCGTATAACCACCTAAAAGAAGCAATGGATTTACAGTATTTCTTGTCCAAATCTTCATCTCACTGCAACAAATATGTCCTCTTCTTTGCCTTTATTTTTTCCCATTCTGCCCAAACCTACAAAAGAACTGCAAAGATATGTAAAATTGCAATGCCTGGATCAAAAGTAGGTGCCAATTCTTTTGAAATGTTAGTCCATTGGGGCACTCCGTTTGCCATTTTCTTCACAGCAAATTTTAGGTGCAGAAAAACCTAAGCAGAGGCTTCAATCATGGCTTCCTAGAAATGCATGGAGCAGCCATTAAAACTGAGGGCATTTTTCATCATCAATTGAGGGGGAAAAGTATATACTGGGAAGCATTAAATGATCCCTAGGAATGTGCCAGAATAATGCCGATAAGATACTGCAACTGATATACTATTATTTCACATGATGAGAAGGAATATTACTGTGATTGGAGGGAACATTTGGTGAGGATGAATGTTATAATTAGTCCTTTTGTCATTTTATATTTTAAATAGAAGGGGTGGCCATTCGAATGCAAATAATTAAATATTCAACTAATAGTGTCATTTTTAGATGGAAAGTCTAATAACACCCACCTTACTCTTCCTAGCCAAACAATTTTATTTAAGTATATCAATGATTTTCTTCAAACTTTCAATAGTGAGAAGGTAGAAATTTTATGTTGACAAGGTTTTCATCAGTTTTACAATTAAAAAGTTGTTTTACAAAAGGTGTATGTTATGTTTTTTCTTAATGTTTTGAGTTTCTTATATCAATTAGTGTGTAAGATGGTATATTTTATAGGACACAGCTAATCTCCCAACAAAATTGTATGTCCTAGACATGATAACATAAGAAAATGCATAAAAACATACATAGAAACATATATAACATGATGGGATAGCGTAGTGCAGGGTCTACCAAGACGAGGGGAGAAAAGCGATGAAATTGGCAGATAAGAGGAAATGTTATGGCGATGGAAAGGAGAAGTTAACGGCACCATCAGTAGTGTTTCCCGCCTTTTACTGGTTGTCAACGTTGTGGGTTGCAGGGGTTTCCCATTAAATTCATCAGCGCAGTGGGTTCCATGAGAAGCTATCATTTTGTTTGAATTATGTGCACCCGTTGGCATTGGAGGCTAACGTGGGTAAGACATGTGTTCTAAATTGTAATAAGTATTGTTTTTTGAGAAAATGTGTTTAAATTGATAATGCACAAAATAATTGCAGGTTGGAAAACAATTTGTGTTGTGGTTTTTCCATTCTACAAGTTGAAAGCTAAAGGTTGGAGAGCATGGGGTGGTGTTGCAAGTGGGGGATACATAAAACAAACTAAATTGAGGTGAGGGGTGACTAACCGATTGGGTTGTTACTTGTAATGGGTTTTAAAACAATATGTGGGTTGTAGGTTTCATAACACCCAGTGTTTTGCAACCTACAATTTTATTGACAACATTAATGTACCGAAAACTTTAAATTGTTATTTACATAGTATGAATGTAATGAAAGGAACCTTTAAAATTATTAAGAAGTTATAGTGAGAGTAAAAATTGGATTTCAATTTTTTCATATGATTGAAAAAATGCACAAAATAATTGCAGAATGGAAAACACAATGTGGGTTGTTAGTTATTTCATTATGCATGTTTAAATATAAAGGGTGGAGAGCATAGGGAGGAGTTGCGGGTGGGGGATACATAAAACTAAGCAAATCGACCTAAGAGGTGACTAACCAATTGGGTTGTTACATATATAAAGGGTTTTATAATAGTTTGTGAATTGCGAGTTTTATAGCACCCAGTGTTTTCCAACCTGCAATTATGCATAGACAGTATTATTGTAATGAAAACCTTTTGTTATTTAGAGAGTACAAATGTAATGAAAGGCACCTTAAAAATTTATCATTAAGTAGACTAAAAATTGTGTTTCAATTTTCTCGTATGATGGAAAAATAAATGCACTAAATAATTGAAGGTTGGAAAACACAGTGTGGGTTGTTAGTTAATTCATTTTGCATGTTCAAAGTTAAAGGGTGGATAACATGAGGAGTTGCAGGTGGGGATACATAAAACTAACCAAATTGATTTAAGGGTTGACCAACCGATTAGGTCAAGTTACGTGTAGAGGGTTTTACAACAATATGTGGGTTGCAAGTTTTATAACATCTAGTGTTTTCCAACCTCTAATTATACATAGACAGTATGGTTGTAATGAAAACCTTTTTTTATTTAGACAATATGAATGTAATGAAAGGCACCTTCAAAATTTATAACAAATCTTAGGTAGACTAAAAATTTAATTTCAATTTCCTCATATGATTCCAAGCATCTCTTCATTTATTCAATACAATGGAAGTTCGCAAACTTCCCCCTTCTCTCTGCACAAAGGCCATGCTTGAAAATCCTAGCTACTGCTCTTTTTTCCTAAAACCGAATATTCCCCTTGCATGGTAGAGACTCCTTATTCTGAAAGAATAACTAATTATTGAAAACCAGTTACTAAAGAAACCTCCAATTTTGCATAAAATATGAAAAGTTTTACCTTTCATATTTTAATTCTAACATTTTGTAAATATTAATATTTAAAATAATATTGTAATCTTCCATTGCCTTTTGAAGGGCAGCAACTCGAGAAACACAAGTCTTGTGAAGTTCATCTTGTGTTAACGCTTCTATCTTGGACATTTCTAGCTCCTTTTCCATTCTAGCAACCAATTCAATCAATGTATGGTGCTCATTCTATTGAGTTCTATATTTTGAAAAGGAAAAAGATTTTAGGACTTCAACTCTAATTGAGATTTCAAATGTGAAAACTTCTTTTCCAATGGCAACAATGTTGCAATTTTTGCTTCAATTCTTGCTAGCTTATTTTGATGAATAACAAGTCGAGACTCTAGCTCAGACAATGCATGACACCGCCTTAATAACTCACCTCCTCCCTTGTGACTTCCACTAGTAAGCAGGCCACTTGACTAAAAAATGTCCCCTTCAAGAGTTACAGTTGGAGATCATATATCTCTATGAAAACGAATCTCCTTTGCACAGCATCTAAATGGCTACAAACAAATGTACTACGAAATACAAATGCCATAGCTGCTTCAATTTCATCTTCATATGCAGCAAGAGATAGTGTCAACCTTGTGTTTCCATTCCCCACTTGTTTGGTTTTTGATTCTTTAGTTCTTGATGAAATGGTATGGGCTTGGATTTTGTTTAAAGCTTTAGATCAGCTACTCCCTCATCATCCCTTAGGACAGGAGCATCCCTTTGTTGGATATAGTTTTGAATGTCTTCAATACTTTTATGTAGCTTTCCATCTGCTTTTTGCTCAACTTTGGGAGTGTCTTTCTCATTACAAAATGCAAATGTTTATTTTAACTTCTTTACAAAACTTGTCTACCTTTACATAAGACTTTCATGTCTCCACCCAACTAATTCTCTTTTTCTGCACTTACACCTAATATTGTTTTTTCCTTATCATCTATTTCCAATTTTATTTGTTCCATAGAATTATTTTCAAGAATCTTTGAATTCATTTGTTCAACTCCACTTATAGCATCATCTCTCACTTTCTTTGCTTGTACAAATTTTTGTGCAATACAAAACCTCTTGAGTTTATCCACTTATGTATTGTAATTTGCCCATTGCACATACTACACAAGAACCTTCCTCAACTTCTCAAAAGCAGGAAGAATCTCTTTAGTCAAAACATTATCCATCTCATTAACTTTTAGAGCAGATTCCTTTTCCATTTCATAAATTCTAGTACTTGATGCCTCAGTTTTGCATTATCACTTGCGTATTGCACATATTGCGCATGCTCCTTCCTCAACTTCTCAAGAGTAGGAAGAATCTCTTCAGTCAATACATTATCTATCTCATTCACTTTGGTCTGCTTCTTTTCAAATGCTTTTAGAGGAGATTCTTTTTTCATTACATACTTTTAAGTCCCTGTTGCTCAAGTTCTGTGTTGTCATTTTCCCATTGCACATACTGAACACACACCTTCCTCAACTTCTAAAAGTATGAAGAATCTCTTCAATCAATACATTATCTGTCTCATTCACATTGGTCTGCTTCTTTTCAAGTGTTTCTAGAGCAGATCCTCTTTTCATTTCATACATTCTACAACTTGTTGCCTCCAATTTTGCATTGTCATTTGCCTATTGCACATACTGCACAGGGTCTTTCCTCAACTTGTCAATACACCAATAAATATAAAATCTCACAAAAGTAGATTGATTGATATGGAAATGTAGCAAAGAGAATGCCACACAGACAATAGATTGATCACCATTGAAATTTACAAATTACTAGTTTATTAAAAAACAGATTGCTCACCAAAGATCAGAATTTTGTGTGTACAAGGATCATAACAATTTATATTTTTTTGTGTATCTGATTCAAAGTACATTTGGAAAAGAAACCAAAAACGAATTTATTTGTTGGATGATTAATATCGATTCAATTATCACTCTCAGATATCCTACAATTTATTTGTATAAAAATTTAGTTTCTCTAAGAAAAGAAAGCCAAGATTCCACAAACACCCCCAAAAAAATATAAATCAGTGAATAATACCACGCTTATGTTGCTTATACAATATATTAAGATCAAAGCAGACATACAGTTTCAGGGTCCATGGAACACCAGATCTGTAGAGTCAATTTTTTGGTCCATGGAACACTAGATCTGAATTGATGCATAATCTAGATAACACTCTTTAATTTTCTTACAATAAAATCCAATGGAAAATCCTTTCATAAATCATACAAACCAAAAATCCATTGGGAAAATATTTTCATCAACCATACAACACCATTAACAACGTGACTCAAAAGGCCATAACACAATTGAGAAGCAAGATAAAGCTTTTCAACAGGAAGATAATGATAGTGAGTAAAGCAATTTCGAAAAGCTCAAACAGCCGAGATGTTCTGTTTTCTTCTTTAATATGCTCATATAATCGATACAACACCATCAACAACGTGAGTTTCAGAAGATATACCCGTATAACCACCTGAAAGAAGCAATGGATATACAGTATTTCCTGTCCAAATCTTCATTTCACTGCAACAAATATGTCCTCTTCTTTGCCTTTGTTTTTGCCCATCCTGCCCAAACCTACAAAAGAACTGCAAAAATATGTGAAATTGTTCGTCGCAATGCCTGGATCAAAAGCAAGTACCAATCCTTGTTTTGAAATGTTGATCCATTGGGGCTTTCCTTCTGCCATTTTCTTCACAGCAAATTTTAGGCGCAGAAAAACCTAAGCAGAGACTTCAATCATGGCTTCTTAGATACGCGTGAAGCAGCCATTGAAACTGAGGGCATTTGTCATCGTTAATTTAGGGGAAAGAGTATATACTGGGAAGCATTAAATGATCCCTAGGAATATGCCAGAATAATGTCGATAAGATACTGCACCTGATATACACATGATGAGAGGGAAGATTATTGTGATTGGAGGGAGTGGAGACGATAAATGTAATAATTGGTCCTTTTGTCATTTTATACTCGAAATACAAGGGTTGGCCATTCCAAAAAATAATTAAATATTCAACTACCTAATAGTGTCATTTTCAAATGGAAAGTCTAATAACACCCACCTTACTCTTACTAGGCAAACAATTTTATTTAAGTATATCAACAATTTTCTTCAAACTTTAAATAGTGACAAGGTAGATATTTTATGTTGACAAGGTTTTTACCCATTTTACAATTAAAAAGTTGCTTTCGATAGTGACAAGGTAGAAATTTTATGTTGATAAGGTTTTCACCAGTTTTACTTTAAAAAGTTGTTTTATCATAAGATTTTTAATGCTGAAAAGCTAGTTATGTATTTTTAATATTTTAGGTTTTTTTATATCAATTAGTGTGTAAGATGGTATATTTTATATGTTGGTAAATCACATTTATTGAATTTTATCATTACTTATATCTAGAAGTCAATTCCTATCTCTTAATTTTTTGTTAGCTGTTTTGCTTCAAGTTCATAACTACAATGGAATTAATTCAATTTATTGTTGTGCCCTTAGATCTGAAAACTAAACTTAAATTTTATATTTCAAATTAGGTACCGTTCCCTTTATTTTCACCAACTACTATGAGCTAACCAAATTGTGAATTATTTTGAATTCCATACTAGGGTGATATATTTAATGACTAGCTCTATTTTAAATAAATCATCTAGGATTGATAGATAGGAACAAGTAAAATCTAGAGAGTAACAAGGATTAAAAAGAATCTTGTTACATCAACATTGTATCATCAACCTAAAAGCATACTTCACACATGCTCATTGTTATTAATCTTGGTTCATCATCATTGAATTGGTTCATCCAAGGGTTTGACTAAAGAGAAGATTATCCTCATAATTTAGCTGACTTCCTAAAGGTGTTTCTAAACACCATCTATTCTTTATTAGATCCAAAGTGCATACACAAAGGTGAATAAGTTTCAATTACCATAACTCTATCAAATCAAGTCAACAAGTTACAAGTTTAGTTCCACACATAAGTTTAGGTTTGTGTATATGGAGGTCACTTCCATATCTACAAAAGTGATCAAGGTAGTGAACAATGTAGTTTCTAAAGTGGCAATCACTTGATAGTTCTATTTTTTTGCACAGTGGCTAGTGGGTTCCTAACATCTATACCATTTGATCTTCATAAAAAACACAACTACCCTTCAACTTATTATATTTAATTGTACTAATTAATTTAATATTTATTTTAGTTATCTAATATCATTTAATTTATTTAATTTGAACAATTAGTTTAGCATTTATTTCAACTATTTAATATCAACCCTAGTGCTCCTTTTTTAGGTTGATTGTTTATTTATTTTATTTATTTTTAATTAATGTAGATATCTTACATAAGTTGTTTTTCACCCTTACATTTCTATGAATCTAACATTCTTACATGACCTAGGATTTTCACCTTAGATTGTATCCTTCATACTAATTAATATTTTTAAATCTATTATTTTCTAATCACATCCTTTAATACAAGATAAACTTAGGGTTTGAAATCTATCATTGTTTATGTTTACTCTTCATATTTTGATTATAAAGGGTTTGTGCATACATTGTGTCATATCTTATTGATCCCAACTATCTTCCATTGTATTATCCATCATCATGTGTATTCTCATGGGTCATTTCCTTTAGCTAACCCACATGCATTTTAATTATGATATGTTCCTATATTTTGTGGCTTCTAATTGTCTTATCCTCAATGTATTAATGTCTTTTTCTACTATGGATGATGAAGTATTTTCTATGGAGGTGTTATTTTATCATGTATATGTTTTTCCCTCCTTTATAGAGTTGGTTAGTGTTTATCCTTTTTTATTGACTCGCCCCATTATCTATGAGCTTCATATCAATCATATCTCTTTGATGGTTCGTGATAGTCATGAACATGAGTTGTATCTAGTGAGGTTCTACCTTATGTTATTGATACCCCTTGTGTGATGGATATTAACATGAGGTCACATTTTTCTTCCATATTCATGATGTTGTTACACTTTATTATTAGATTCATCTTGCATGTCATGCTAGCCCTAAACATATACCCATAGATGTATGTTCTTTTGATTACAAACCTTGTGAAGAATATAAGGATACTTATCTATCTAAGAACTATATTTTTTCATACAAACTCACAATAATGTGTCCCACTTGTATGGTTGGGGAGAAAAAAAATAGCAAACATCTTCATTCAAATATTTTTTCTTCAAATGTGTTGATGTTCTTAGCAGCGTCGGTTGTATTCTTCCAGCGATCTCCCTTTATGATGATAAATTAAATAATATCCAAAGCTATTTAATTTATAGATTCATCGATTTGATGAAGAGGCACGATCCATGTTTATTATATTTGAATTGTAATATCATATTTTGAAGGCTCGATCTCATGGAGTGGTGCGATCTTTAAAAGGCCGACATCATATACCTTATGAATGTGAGTTCATTAAGAGATGATTAATAATTGTTATTAAGTGAGGCCAACCTCATTTATGAAGGGACGTGATTATTTAGAGTTATATCTCTTGGTTGGAGGCCGATATGAAGTATCAAGGGATGCGTCTCTCCCTTTCCACTTGTATATATATTCGATGTGTTTCATTGTTCATTATCCATTCATTCATTCTCATCGTGGTTCATCATAAGTAGTCTTTCATTTTGTGTGAATTCTGTAGAAGATCAATTCGAGTTTCTATAGAAGGCTGAAGTTATTATCTACAAATTGTATCACATTGTTACAGTGGTTGCATCAGTTTGTGGTGCTTTCTCTTGGCCTTAATATTGGCCTCTATTGTAAAGGAGACTCTCATTTGTGATTCAATATATAAGTGATATATTGTTGCTGGGTAACTTTTCTCCCTCAAGTGGAGGGTTTTCCTAGGGTATATGTTGTGTTATTGTGTCTGATTTTGAATTAAATTTTTGTGCATTAAATTTGATCATAAAACTAACAAAATGAAGGTACCTTCATTCAAAGATGATTACATAATCAACTTCAAAAAAAGGTAGACCTTCATTCAAAGGTCTTACAAATTTTTAATTTTCAAAAAAAAATTCATGAAAAGGATCTTCATTTGAAGGTCCTTCGATGGGCCTTTTCATCTTGGTCCTCAATTTTTCCTCAAAAAAAATTGTTTCAAACTTTGGGTTGGACTAGCAAATGGAATCAACATGATAGGATATTTTGAAAGATTGTAGCCCTCAGAGTAAGCTTTCCAAAAAGAACAATTTTGAAATATTTGATTTGATTATTATATTTATTTTCTATTTTGTAATGAACATAGATTTTCATTGAACATCAAGATCTTTTGATAAGTAGGAGGTATTTTTCCACAGCATGTCAAAATCCTGATAGCAATATCATTATCAAGATCTTTGTTCTGCACATGTGGAAAAATTAAAAATAAAGATTTATTTTTTGAAAAATATATGCACACTAGTTATTTATATCTTTATTTCAACAAAAAAAATGGATATATATAAAAAAAATATAAGCATTATGGAATAAAAATGTGTCTAAACTATAATTAATCTCACATAAAAAATTAATGATAAATAAAATATACAACAAAAAGTTATAAAAAGAAATTGTGCACTAGATATTGGTGTTACCAATCAATGTTTAAGAATTTATATTTTATCTTCTTTTTTTTAAAGTTGTATTATGGAATAAATTTCACTTTTTAAAAATACTAGTAACTATAAAAATAAGTTATTAAATCTATTAGTTAAAAATAGATGGAACGAGTTCGAACTAATGACGAAAATTAGAGTAGAGCATAGTGCAAAAAGCATAACGGTAATAACAATAGATGACAAAAAGAACACTAACAAGAATGCACAATTACTTTATCCTCCATTGTAGACAAGAAAGCCACCATCCTAGCAAAAAATGCTTTAATTGGCATATTCATGGGCACAAAGCACACAAGACATGTGATCATAGACTAGATGAAGATAAATTTGAAGTATGACTTTGTAATTAATTTCCTTCTCAAAGGTTTTTTCATAGCCATTTTTCAATCCCATGAAGAAAGGGAAAATACTTTGAGGGAAGGACCTTGGAAGAATTATGATACTCATCGAGCTACTTATAGAGGTGGGTGTCAAAATTTCAACCCTAGAGACACCTCCCCTATAGAGGACCCAAAATCATGGATATGATTGTAAAACCTACCACTAGAATATTGGTCGATGAGTGTATGACAAAGATAAGGAGATTATATTAGAAAAATCATAGAAGTCGATCTATGGGATGAGGAAACCCTAATTTATGCATGAATAAAACTAATTGTGATCTAAGATATCTTGAAAATAATCAATTTTATTTATTTTTTATTAGAGAGATTTTGAACTCGTACCTTATTTCTTTCTACCTCTAATACTTTGATTCGAGAGATCGAAAAAGAAACACTAAAAAAGTCGTGCCCATTTTGAGGCATCATGCCCTCACTCCCCTTTGGTGGTAAAGAAACAATAGATCCCTAAAGATAGGGATAGGCAATATACTTGTTGACATTTTTATTAAAACATTCATTAATGAAACTAAGAGTAGGTTTCATAAAGCTTAATGGTAAGAGAAAAAAAAATCTTTTAATAAGTCCTAGGGGCCAAGAATGAAAGATCTGTAGTTTTATGATATTGCTATCAGGATTCAACCGTGTAGTTTCGAGTCAAACTCATTGACCCATGTTTCATGAGTAGTGGTTCAACAAGAACCCATCTCTCATGATATCGAATGGTCCACTTAGCACTCATTGCATCTAGGTGATGCTCACAGAGGTGAAGCACTGGTCCGTCCCGGGAGGTCACCCATCCCAGCCACTCCGGCGCTTAACCAGGGAGTTTTCTCCAAGGTTAAGCCCACTTGAGTTGTTACCCCATTTGCAAAACCTTCAGCAAGTGTTGTGCCTTATGAACCATTCATAATAGAGCCCCTTTAGCTCATCAATTGATAAGTAGGAGGTATTTTTCCACAGCGTGTCAAATTATGATATTGCTATCAGGATTCAACCGTGTAGTTTCGAGTCAAACTCATTGACCCATGTTTCATCTGTAGTCTTATTTTTACTTCACACACATAGCATGAAGATTAGGGTTCCTTGTTGAATGAAGCTGGAGAAGTCCAAGATATGGATTCACCACTTTGCATATTTGGATTTAGTTAGAGTCTTAATATTTGGTGTATTCAGGAACAGGTTACGTAGATAGCAGACTTACATCTTTCTGGGCAAAACAAAAAGATACTGAGTTTTTATTTTGTGTGGTGGCTGATCTGTAGAAATGGAACTTTGTTTTTTAAAATATAAGAAGCATCTGTCTAATTTCTGAGCTTAATCAAATTCTTATTCCTGTTTGTGCTAATAAGGGACTATGCTAATAATTTTAGTTGCTCAGTTTTTTTTTTAGAAGATAGAATTCTGTTGTGAAGAATTTTTGAGGGTTGCAGGTCTGAAAATTAGTGCTGCATCACATATAAAACCAGAGAAATGAAGGCAAGTCACAGAGATTCACAAGGATATAGGGGCAGATTGAAAAGTCGATGCCAGGCATGCCTCTAAAATCGCCATGTATCGTTGAAGGGTTAGACCTTGCATAGTTTTCCAGTTTTTTGAGGTCTGAAAGTTTCAAGGTCATAAGAAGCCTTTGAATCTAAGAGGGTTCTTAGTGTAGCTTAGGAGGATGTCACACTTGTTTTCTTGTTAAGTGTTTTATATAGCTATTGGAATATAAACATATGTGTCTGCATTGTATCCACGAGAAGTTGTTGCCAGAATGGTTTAATTGTCCTAAGATTTTTCTTGTGACAGTCAAAGTAGTTTCATATTGATTTTTGCATAGAGTGAATACCCTGCCAAAACCCCTCATACATCTCCTACACCTTGTCAAGAGGTCATCACCCTGAACAAAGAAATATGAAGAAAGAGATGAATTGTTTTTCCCTAAAGGGAGATAATAGTAAAGTTTATGAAGAGGAAGATATCACAGTTAGGAAGGGCAGATATGATGGCAGTATTGAAAGCATAGAGAAGAGAAAAAAGATTCACTCAAAGAAAATTTGATAGTGAACCCATGTATGAGCTCTTTCAATGAGACAACAACAGAGTAAAGGATAAAAGGTTTCAAGACATTGTGAATCATAAAGGGAAAACCCTGGGCAGGTCTGAGACAAAAAGAATAAAAGTTTTGAGCGGTGAGAAGAGTATAAAATAATGAATGGTAGGGTTTATAAAGTGCAGGGGCAGTCAACTTGACTATTAGAGAAATGGAAAAACATAGGACAATCATGACAGATCATGACAACTGAGAGTCCATAGAGAACCTTCAAATCACAGTGTGTGAAGATTATTCTTTTATTCAAACCATGGTAAGACCTTGATAAGAGTGCAATATCTCCTTCAATGGTATTCACTCATATTCTGAATTTGGTGAGCAGAGAATATTGCCGATACACTCCACAGGATAGTCATATTAAGGGTGTAGTGGACACATGAAGGAAAACTCCGATGACAGATGAAAGCAAAGGACAGTGAGCTTGGAATCCATAGGACAATCATCATGAGGAATCATGAAGTCCATACATGAATGAACAATCCAATATTTAAACAATCCTAAAGAAAAATAATATTCATAAACTCATGAAAGACATATCAAGTGCCAAGACAGTGTTTGATGGAAGTCAAACCATAGGGTTTTCATTCCTTGAGTATCCTAAACAGTCATATACCCTATGACAGTTTGTGAGACTCTTATGTAGGTATTATTATTTTGAGGAGAGTGAATGATGAGAAGGTTCTATAGAAGGTGGAGTCCTATGATAAAATAAGAAAGAGAACATAGTGATATGATGGCAGAGGATGTTGGAGCTTGCATGGAAGTTATGAGGAAAGATATTAAGAATGCTATCAAACTTGCTCAGCAATAGAAGACTATTGACATTATGACATTTAAACTCCTAAAGGAAATCAAACCGGTGAACCTATAAGTGAATAAGACATTATGATAGTGTTGCCAAATAATCGAAATTCCATTCCACAATCTATAATGAGCAGGGAATTACGAAGTTTATGAAGATAGTCTTCAATTTTCAGTAGTACCAAGTGTTAAAAACTAGAGAAATTGAAAGGATAATAAGAGGTAGCATTCTAATGGAAGCCAGTAGTGAAGAGAGCTATCAAAGAAATTATGTAAACCCATATCAAGCTTTAGGATGAAGTGTTCACAGCGATAACCAAATGAATTAATGTCAGTTCATAATGACAGTCATAATAGTGAATCTTTGTCAAATCACAAATGTCAATCCTCATGAAGAAGTATGGTAGTGCTAGTATACTTGAAAGATGTTGTGTCAAATGTGATAAGGTAGTGACAGGGTACTTGTTGTATAATGATAAGTCATTAAGAAGCACAAAGATTATAGGTGAACAACAATTAATGACATTCTAAGATCATAGAAGGTAGTTAAGATGAACAGTAGTAGGGTAATCTAGTAGAGGTAACCTATCATAAGATAATCATCATACAAAGTGACAGTGAAGTCAAATAGCGTGGAGATAACCTTGGGAAGATAGAGGGCAGTGAGCAGGTAACAGTGATACATGATTATGAAGAAACACCATAGCCATGCCAAATCATGATGAAGAAAGGTGACATACCTCATATTAGAAAAAAGGACAGTGCCTTCAGTTAATGCAAGATGGTAGCTTATATATATGAAAGTCCCTTAGAAAATAGTCTTCAAAGGATAATATGACAAAGTCACAAGGACAATTCATAAGGTTTTCAAATCACAATGAATCCTTGTCAAATGGCAAGTGACAGTCCCCACAATGAAGTTGGCAGTGATAGAGGTGCATGACAGTGAAGGTAACTACAAAGAGCAATGGATAAGAAAGAAAGAGAAATCATAGGCATCATGAAGATAGTACTCCATAATGACAGTGATAAGGTTTCTACAGTATCATGACATGACATCATAAAGAAGCACAGTGGTTATAATGGTATGAATAATAATCTATGAGATAGCAACCATTTTTAAGCTAGAACAATAAAAATATAAGTCAATGATTGATATCCTCTAGGAGCATAGATAAGATAGTGTTACAAGGAGCTCACATAGTAATTGAGAAGGCATCAAGATAGGATCAGAGCATTGCAGAGGATAGGGGTCATGAATTTAACCTCATATGACAGAGGTTTATCATGGGATAAATAAATGTGAAAGAGTTATTATGCTAGGACAACCAACTTCACACAAAGGTACAGTCAAAGCAAATGATTTGAATGAGTAGAGGTATGTCAGAGTTAAAGATGCGTACTGACACTCAAGAGTGAGTTATAAGCAAGATATGGTAGAGATAGTGTTCAATGAAGCAGTTAAGAGACTTATCCCACACCATAAAAAAAAAAAATCTTTTTCAAAACTCCTGAGAACACGTGTCTTATTTGTTTGCAAGGCAGTTGGAAGTTTGATGTCAGTTACAAAGGAAGTTGTGATAAGTTTGGGCCATTCGCAGGAATTTAGGAGCTTATCAAAAGGGGGTCTTCACGGAGATATTCAAAGCACAGTAAGGAACCTTCAATAAAGTAGCATCATGGAGCTTTTCTAGGAGCAAAAGCAGGAGGAAATTCAGCTAGGCGCCCAAGAAGGAGACTTTGACCCAGCAAACAAGGACACTTGTCATTTTACTCCTCAAAAGTATGTTCCTATATTTAGGATATTGTTGCAAAGAATAAAGGCAACGCCTAGGCTTATTCTAGATCAGTTCTGGCATATTTTCAAGGCAATATTGTAACTTGGATGAGTTCTTTCTGTGAAATATTACACTGTAACACACAACCAGTCATCTTATGACTAAAAATCATTGTAATTTCACCTTTTCGTAGCATTTTCAAAGCAAATTTTTAGGTTATGTACAGTTGAAACTCCTATTTTCAATAAAAATTTAACTTAGCCTTCTCAAAATTTCAATGTGTTATGTGTTGTTGCAAATGATTTGATGTGATTTTTTGTGATTATTTCATTACTATCATTTTACTTTTTATGATTTGTATATTTTTCTAATTTTTTTAAAAGTAAAAAAGTAAATTCTAATCTGTAAGTCATAAATAAAATTTTTACTTCAATTTTTGCTTACAAATTTTCTATAAATAAATAAAATAAATTTTATTTTCTATGATTTGTATATTTTTTTTTAAAAAATTTAAGGTAAAAAGTAAATTCTAATTGTCAAGTCATAAATAAAATTTTACTTCTATTTTATCATGAAATTATTATTTCTTAGAAAAGATTTTGTATATATTTTATTTTTCAATTGTTTTTTAAAGACATATTTTTTTGAATTAAGAAAATTAAATTATTAATTATTAATTATAAATAAATAAGATTTATCAATTAATATGTATTAATTTTGTGATATATATTTTTAATAAGAAGATTAAATTATTAATTATTAATTATAAATAAAAAATATTTATCAATTAATATGTATTAATTTTGTGATATTTTTTTTTATAAAATTAGTGTATAGTAAAAAAATTCATATTTATAATATTTTTAAAATTTAAAATTTTATTTTTGAATAATTGTTTAGAATGCCTCACCCAAGATTAAATTTTGAAAATGAAGAACAACGAAGAGAACATCGAAGGGAATATGCTTGAAAGTACATGAGACAATGACGTGAACAAATGAATAATGCACAAAGAGAAGAAGCAAGAAATCATTGAAACCAAAATGATAGAGAAAGACATATTAAACGTAGGGTAGATATGACAGGTGAAGAGATTGAAGCAGAAATGAGACAACATGCAGATGATATGAGAATACATCGTGTACAAACATCTCAAGAGGAGCAATATATATTAAGAAGAAGATTACAAACAAATGAGCATTTACACCAATTTAATAAGATAGAAAGACAACAAATACAAGTACACAATTGTGAATTAGTTGAAAGGAATTATCAATCTCATGAGAATATAGAGGGTAAATATGAAGGAATGAACTCAATTACGATAGATCGTGTGTTACAAACACCAGATAATAGAGACCCAACCACAAGAGATAAAACATATGAACCTGCAAGAAATGATGATCGAGTGAATACACGCCTAATTGTATCATTCCTCAGTTATGGAGAGCAAATGTAGATTGGCAGTTGGTTCTTTCAAGACACGTTGTAATCAATTATATTGCAAAGTATGCATCAAAAGTTGAAAAGAGTTCAGAAACGTATCATCAAATGTTAATGCGACTTGCAAATATTGAAAACCTAGATGAAGCAGCATCAAGAGCATATAGAAGACTTCTAACAAAAACCCTCATTGAAAGAGACATTGGAGCACAAGAAACATGCCATATGTTGTTGGAGTTGCCATTGGTAGAAAGTAGTAGAGTATTTGTCACATTAAATGTTTCAAGAGAGGTGTTCAATCCAGTGACAAAAATTGAAGAAGATGATGATGAAAGTCACCTAAAACATTTCATTGAAGGATATTTGGATAGACCATATGCAATGGAATGTGTTACACTTATAGATGCAGCTAGATCTTGGACTTATAATCCCAAGTAGAGAAGAGATAACAAATGGAAAGCAAGGACTATCACAGCTATTGTGAGAGTGTTTCCAAGATTTACCGCCATACCTACACGTCGATCAGAAAAATGGGTTGACTTTTGTTGGTCAAAATTATTGTTGTAAAAACCATTTCATAATATACAAAGAGATATCAGACTTGATGAGGCTTTTGTATCAAATTGGGAGTCACTAAATTATAATCCATGGCATTTGGAATGAATGAATATTAGAGATGAGACTAAAAATTATAATGATTCTGAAGATGAGGATGCTATACCTAATGATCATAATACAATTGAACATGAGTGGGAGATCATCTCAAGACTACACCGTGGACAAATTATGGATGCAACAGAGATAGATATGTTGGGTAGAAGAGATGTTGATAGACAAACTCTATGGAGTACTAAATATCAAAGAGAAGATTACACAAGGAAAGCAATACGGTTTATCAACACCATGAAAGATAATGGATTACTATTACCAGATGATATGATGTCAAGCATTTCATATGGAACCTTAGGTACTAAGCAAAACAAAGCACTTGATATTATTATGTCACATTACTATCAAGCTAAAAATGTCATGCCATTGTGCATGATAATCCAAGTAACAGCTAGAAGGTAAATCTTATATAATTCATGAAATTCATCAAGCTCTTCAAGATGCATCAACACCACAACTTTCTCCCCTATTATTACTAGCACCAATTGGAGTTGCAGCTTTTAACATTGGTGCATCGACAATTCATTCAACACTAAGAATTCCACTTAAAGATTTTGTTGAATTAGAAGGAACAAGGCTTGTAATTTTCCAAGAAGAACTATGACATATAAAATACATATTGATTGATGAAATGAGTTTTATTGGACAAAAATTTCTTACAAATATTGATTCAAGACTATGCCAAGCTTTCCCAGAAAAATCAAACATGAGTTTTGGAGTAAGATCAATGATTTTGGTAGGAGATTTGGGACAACTACCTCTTGTTAGTGACAAACCTCCTTATGATAGTAATGTACATGCAAAATTGCTATGGGAAGAATTTAAGATAGTTGTTACTTTGGATAAGGTAATCAGACAAGAAGGTGAAGGTGAGGATCAGCAAAGGTTTTGCCAACTACTCACAAATATTAGAGATGCACATCCAACAATCAATGACTGGAAATTATTGATGACAAGGATAGATGTTTCATTACATCAAACAATTTGGGAAGAGTTTGATAACAGTATGCATCTATTTGCAACAAATGATAATGTATATCACCATAACAGGAAAAAATTGCATTCATTAAGAAGACAAGTAGCTCATAGCATTGCAACTAAAGAATGTAGTACTAATCCAGAAGGAGGTCAAAATGATGAATTGGATGTTGAATTATTAATTGTGAAGGATACAAGAGTCATGTTAACCTCTAATCTATGGATAGAAGCAGGCCTTGTAAATGGAGCCTTGGGATACATTTGAAATATCATATACAAACCTGGAAGTGCCCCACCAGATCCACCAACATATGTTATGGTTCAATTTGATAATTACTCGGGAATTCCATTTGAAGATGTGTCTCCAAATATAGTTCCAATTGCGCCAATACAAAGGGGGTGCACACGTCAATTTCCATTACGATTAGCTTGGGCACTAATAATCCACAAATTACAAGGATTGGCTCTTTCAAAGGCAACAATTGATACAGGACCGAAGGAAAGAACATGATTAATATTTGTTGCTATTTCAAGTGTTAAATCCTTGGATTGACTTAGAATCTCACCACCATTTTCATATAATCGCTATGACAAAAAGAAAATAGGGAAGCAACTCACCAAAAGGAGAGTTGAGGAAGAAAGACTCAAATCTTTGGAAGCACAATAAGTTTATGTAATGTATACATTATTGGATATCATTCTTCTATTAAACTCTATTGATATAGCATGAAGATTTTTTTTTGACTTAATGTGAAATTTCTCATTCAATATTCGCAAAGAATAAAAATACTTTTTTCAAACACATTATTTTACATACGACACTATGGATGCTACTAGCTTAGATATCTTAAATACATCTATCTAAAATATGTTGAGAGATATCGGTCTCGAGGCGCCTATCTATTCTCAAAAATAATTAAACTATAGGTGCCTCGAGACCGATATCTCTTGGCGTATTTTAGATAGATGTATTTAAGATATCTAAGCTAGTATAGAAACAAAAAAAACTCATACAAGTTATAGATTGTGTTATTACTTTCAACAATTTGCAGTTGTAAAAACACCTAGTTTTCCTTTAGCAAAACTAATATATTTAACCTTGTTATAAAATACTAATGTGTGAGCTTATTAAAATTGAGTTGTGTGCAAAGAAAAATATTTTATTGAGAGAAATTGAGTTAAAAATAGTAGGTACATGTATTATACAATTTGGTGCATCACCTCCATAGGACAATGGTTTCATTCTACATCTTTTTCACCCCTTTTCTTTTGTAAAAGCAATAGCTAAGTCATTTTAGGTGAGGTATCAAGGGAATCAACCCTCTCTAGAGGTTCATCTTTGCTATAAATCACCCACATCTTGAAGATGATCCCATATTTCATGAGGTAGCTAAGTTCTACATTTAGGGTGCGTACTTTAGTGACAACAATGCTAAGATGGACACAACCAACATATAATCAGGAAACTCCTCAAATATCAATAATTTGTATCCACCTATGCTGATGGTCATCATCCCATATGTTGAGAAAGGATGAACAAGCAGGAAAAATAGAAGGACTCTGAACTGGAGAAAGATGACACAGTCTAGATGAGATGAAAATTGTAAATCCTAGAAGAATAAGCCAATCCACATATAAACTTCTTAACATTGGCATCAATCTAGCGAGCCCCAAAAGTGAACAAAAAATAAACAAACAAAAAAGAGAACAAGTGCTTGATAGGGACCAAACATCCATCACAAACATATGATCTACTGAGATCTAAATGAGGAGTCCCCTCCCTTGGGGATCCATGTGAAAATTATAACATAAAATGTTAGGGGCTTAAATTCCCCTAATAGGTGGAATACAAACAAACACCAAGTGGATAACTCATTGGTTGACTTAGCTCTTTTACAAGAAATAAAACTAAACATTGGGGATACAATTTTTTATCATAAAATATAAACCCTGGTCTGGATGGTTTATCGAGGCCAATTTTGCCTCCAAAGGGTTGGGAATCCTATGGAAACCTGGAAGATTCATAATAAACCCTTTGATCAATTTCTCTAGGTGGAAAATAGCAAAGGTATGCATCTTAAACTTTGATTTAAACTTTATTATTTTCAATGTTTACGATCCCACTAAAACAAAAGAAAAGAAGATTGTGTTGAATGGAATTAAAATGGAATTGTCGACTCTAGAGAAATAAAAATTCATTATCGATGAGGATTTTAATGCCATATTAGGCCAAAAAAAAATAAGGAGGCTTGGAAAGAATTTCCTAGACATAGAAAGATTTCATTGTCTTCATTCACGACATCAACTTCTCTAATGTTTTCCAATGTAATGGTAACTACACATGGAATAATAGAAGATCTGATTTCATGAACATCATTGAGATATTGGACCATTTCCTAATCTCTAAAAATTGGTTTAAGTCCATAATTCTTATAGAATCTCACATCCTACCCATGTCTTTGGCTCTGATTGTTTCCCTATTTCTATACTTTTGTCTGAAGATCATCCTCCCCCAAGACATTAGCTTGAACGAATGTGGCTCCATTGTCCAGAGCTAAAATCTAATCAAATCGTGGTGGTATGAGGCACACAACATCAATTGCTCCAAGTTTTTTATCTTTTTTTATATTAAGTATAGAGTAAACAAAAGATACAAATCAAAAGAGCATCAGATCCAACTATAGATCAGTCACCATCCCCCCTTTACAATTGCAAAAAGTGAATCCCCCGGTTACAAAAAGACCCAACCCAGATAATAACAGTATATTAGCCCCACCTATACAATCCCTTACAAAATAAAAAAATGGATCATCATCAGAGTATCGAACTTCCAAGATAGACCTGCAATAGAGTGTCAATAATACAACAAAGTATAGTGTCAGACCGTATACAAACTAGCATTATACAACACTTATGATTATTGCAAAAATAGAAAGGATATGAAGGTGCCGAAAGTAGATAATCATTGATTCCTTGGAGCATTATTTCCCTTATTCAACACCAACAGGGCTTTAGCAGCATTTTGTTCATTAGTGGACGGTTGTACAACCTAATACCTGTTATCATCTCTCCTAATCTGACCACTTGCTATATCTTGCCTGAAACAATTAAGGGCTCTCATAAAAACACCAACCCCTAGATGGCCCTCCGGCCACATGTGTCCATAATGGGCCTCCATAATATCAATAGTAACTTGTCCATTTTCAAGGTAGTGCCAAAATTTATCCTTGGAAAGCTCCACGGTGATATAAACCTGCATGACAACATTGTGGAAGATGAGTCTTTTGTAAGACTCAGTAAGCACCCTCCTTTTCTCTTGAAATCTGTCCTCATTTGTAGCCTTCCAAATGGACCAAAGAATAATGGAAGAAAAACATAACTAGAATAATGCAGCGGTCTTGCCCATTTTTTAACTTTGAAAAAGAATCTTTTCAGGGAGAGGTTGTCTATTAGTGTCCCAAATATCTTGATTATCACAGAACATTTCCCGAATTTCTTTAGCAAAAATGCAATCAAAGAAAATGTGCTTAATTATTTTAGGAGCTCTATAAAGGTTGCAAATATCAATATCATTAGAATTAGTTTTGTATGGCAGCCTTTGTAAGATAAGTAACCATCTAAAACAAGCTCTTTTCGCTTCCAGCTGTTTGGACTAGTTAAACTAAAAAATTAATTGCCAATAGTTTTTTATTCCAGTTAACTTTCCATGTTTGATTTAGATGATTTGTCAAGTCAATATGTTCTGTGAGCATAGAATACATATCTTTAACCTTTGTTTTATGTATATTATTACCATTTTTCCACTGAAAGTCCATGTATTGAGTTTTATCATCTTTATATATGACAGGAAATTGCAATTTGTTATAGGCTTCCCTGAGAACTGAATAAGTCCTCCAATTAGTAGGAGGGATATTATATTATGAGCACAAATTATTCCAATTTTTGAGTCTATCTTCTTTCTAAATATGTTTAAAACACTGGATACCTTTGCAGGCCTAGCTCTTAGCAGAGCATCCCTGAATTAAGGCCAAGGGTTTCCCCTTATGTTTAAGATTCCACCAAATAGTTATATTGATCTGAATGGTCCCATTTCCCCTTGAGATAAAGTGATAGTTTGTGAGTCGAGCCTTCATTATTTCCCATTCCTTCCAAATAGTCTTAAAGACATTAGAACCAGCAGGTAAGATGGGCTCCTTCCTACTAAGGATATCAATGAAAGGTAAGGAATTCTAGTCTTTAGCATGTTTAGGAGTAGCAATATTGATATTATGTCTAACCAACACCTTACAGGGCTCCTCACCTTTGAGGGCACCAAGAACCCATTTTGCAGCCAATGCAATGCCCTGTAATCTAAGATCTTTTAAACCCAGACCTCCATTAGCTTTCTCCGGAGTACACCATTCCCACTTCACTGAGTGTTGTTTCCTTTTACCTTTATCATCAGACCAAAGAAAAGCACTTATCTTTTTTTGAATTTCATTAATCTAATAAGAATTAGAGAACCATACTGAAGCAAAATAAATACTATAGGAAGACAATATCTTTTGATAGATTTGAATTCTCCCTGCCAGTGATAAAAAATATCTATTCCACTTGGAAATCTTCCTTTCAATCCTATCTCTAACCCAATGCCACATTTCCTTAATATTAGGATCTACAGCAAATGGAATGCCAAGATATCTCACAAACTTGTGTGGGCCCCCCCATTGGAGACCATACTTACTGATCCAATTAGGAGCTACCTTTGTCCAACCCAAGAGATGAGATTTAGAGGGAGAAATTTTGGCTCCTAAGGCAAGACAAAAAACATCCAACTTACCCAACAAGTTTGATTAGTTGGCCTCTTCCAAGCACAAAAGAATTGATGTATCATCTGAAAATTGGAGGTTAAGGAGATCATTTTCATCAGGCAGTCTAAGACCTCTGATTCTTGGAATGGATGAGTTTTCCCTTAGCACATAATGCAAGGCATCTGAAGCAATTACAAAGAGAGTCGGGGCAAGAGGACACCCTTGCCTTATAGACCTTTCAAGTATAATTTCTTGAGATGGGACTCCATTAACCTCAACTTGGGCAATGGCATCACAAAAAAGAGTTATGACCATATGACAAAAAGAATCGGGAAATCCAAAGGATTTTAACATTAGTAGAACAAAACCCCACTCAATTATGTCATATGCTTTTTCAAAATCCAACAAAAGCATTGCAACATTCTGTCTAGTAAGTTTTTCCCAATTCAAGGCCTCCCAACTAGTGATTAGATTTTCAAGAATGTATTTCCCTTTTATAAATTCAATCTGGGTAGAGTTAATAATTGAAGGGAGAACTAGAGCCACTATGTCTACCAAAATCTTAGCAAGAATTTTGTATGAGACACTAAGTAATGTTATAGGTCTCCAATTTTTAACCAGGGTTTTGTCTCCTTCCTTAGGGCTCAACTTGATCAACCCCTTGTTGATTTGGCTGCCAAGAGTTCCCTTCTCAAAAGCTTCCTTGTATACAAGAAGATCATCACTAATCCAGTCTAGAAAGGATTTATAGAGCTCTGTAGGGAGGCCATCGACTCTGGAGATTTATCATTTTTAAGGGAAAGGATAACCCTTTTGATTTCTTGCATAGTGACATCCTTCCCAAGTTCATCAACCATCTTTGAATTTACCTTTTTAGGTATAACCTTTTCAATATGATGTCTTTCCTGGAGATTGGCATTAGTCTCACCATTAGAGGAGAAGAGACTTTTATAAAAAAAGGAAAAATTGAATCCTTATTTCCTCTGGATTGTGTATAGTTGCATCATTGACAGTAAGGCAATCAATTTTCTCTCTGGCATGTTTCTCTTTTATATATCTAAAAAATAATTTAGTGACTTTATCTTCATTTTCAAGCCAATTCATTTTTGCTCTGACCCTTAGGCCTCTGACTCTGGTATTTTGAAATTTCCTAAGGGAGCTCTTGGCCAAAATCACCCTGTTTGTGAGATCTTCATCGCTAGGGTTCAATTACAGTTCAACCTCAACTTGTAGGAGTTTGTCTTGAAGGAGGGACTCCTCCTTTGACAGTCCTTGGCTTTCTTTTTCCCAATGGTCTAGAACAATGCTTGCCAACCTTCAGTATTCAGGTTCCATCTATCCCTATGAGAGATATTTTTGTACAACCATTTGTTAATTTATCTTAAACACAAAATGGAATTTTTACAATCAGTGTCTTTGAGGAGCGCAGCATTAAGATAGAACCCACCATTACCTTTGGCAGCCTTAGGGGCACCCTATTTAAGACAAAATTTAGTTCTTATTGGGTGATGATTAGAGAGGGAAAAAGGAGAAACTTAAACCCTGCATCCAAGATTCACTAAAGAAGCCGAAAAAAAGGAACTATTGAAATAGAACCTATCAAGTCTGCAATAAATTCTTTGGCCACCCTGCTGGAAATTACACCATGTAAACCAGATGAACTTAGATTCCTTTTTTTGACCTTCAATGGGGTCTTCTAACTTGAGTTTGGATCTCATCCTTTGCCAATAAAACGTTTCATTCCCCTTCCAATCAAAGCCAAAACCTCCCCATTTGTCTTCTTCTCTCTCAGCAAAGTTGAAATCACCACCAACAATCCACGGGATGTCTTGCAAAGTACCCATCCAATTCCAAAGTCGGATCCTTTCATTGTAATCATTAGGAGCATAAACAACACAAACACCAAAGCAAATGTCTTATTTCTTGATTATTAGCCAAACTGCCCTATTGCAAGGAGAGACCCCAAAGCCATCAACAAATTGGGCCCACTTGTTAGACAACAATATCACCACACCCCCTTTCTGCCTCTCATGTTTTGTTACAAATTGAGATGCCTCTTTCCAAATGACTCTTAGACTAGTATCTAAGGTAAAGCCAGTGGCCTTAACCTCCTGCAACAGTACAAAGTCAATATCTTTTTTCTGCATTAGAAACCTCCTTACAATATGTTTTTTGTCAGGGGACTCCAAGCCCCTAACATTCCAAGAAATGCAGTTTAACTCCATCATGATTGTTTACTTGGGTTAGATCCTTTATCACATTTTAAATTTTCAAGACATTTAGGTAATCTATGTTCAAATTCCATCCTCTTAGCATTGGGGGAGAGAATTCCACTCAATTTTTTCCTCTTATCCTTTTGGTGTTGATTTAGGTCTTTATCTTGGAAGGGTTTACCAATCTCCAGTCCCTTCTTCTTTCTATATCTTTGAGTTTTTTTAACAACAACCTCCATGTGATTATCATCACCTTCAAAGGTATCCTTAGTAGAGAGTAAGCCATGCTCATCTATGGATTCCATTCCTGATGGTGAAGCAAACCCATCTGAACTAGCCACTCCACTCAAGGGGTTAATAAGATCCATTCTCGATTTAGGAATTAAAATTTCATCAACCTTTTGATTTCCAAGAACAAAAGAAATAGTGCTGAAAGAATTAGACTTATCCAATCTACCTTCAACTCGATCCAGACTGATATTTCCTAGATCAGAGTTAAGGTACACAATGGGCATATCATCTTGTGTCATTTTTTCATCTTCTAGGGATTGAAGGGGCAATTCATCTCTAGGTTCGATGGCACCAAACTCTATCTGAGACTCCACCAATTTATTTTCCTTAAATTATTTGGAGTTAAATGTGTAAATTTCCTTACTCAGATTGGGATTAATATCTTGAATTCCTTTTGGTTGTCTTATCTTCATAAGTGCCAACTGCTGAGCATTTAACTTTGAAGTATTTTGCATCTAATCAGAAATATTTATGTGGTCTATGCCAAGATTTTATGTTCCACCCTTACGGGTGTCTTCCTATTCTTTTATTATGTTGTTATCTAAATCATTTAAGAGAGGAAAATCTTTCTTCCACTCTTGAGATATTATTATTAACCTTGTTTGTCTCAGTATTCTCCATTTTTGGAGAATTACTTTTCTTATTAGTGTTGCTTTTAGAATTAGCAGGGGCATATTTCTTGTCAATCTCCTGCGGGGTAGGGTAACGACCCTCTGTACCCACCCCATTATTTCTCTCTCTATCATTCTACCCTTCAAAACTAGAGGGTTGTATTTTATCTCGACTGCCTCCACCCAAGGTGGCTTTATTATTAGTTATGTTTTTTATTATAGGGCAGTTCCTTTAGATATGGCCCTCGCGTCTACAAAGATAACAAGCATTCAACCCACCCAACAATTCAATTTCACATTTAATGTTCCCAAATTTTAACTTCATCTCTAACACCTCTGGTAAATCCAAACTCGGTAATAATGACACCAAAACCCGAGCATCAAAATGAGGAAGCAAGGATTTGGTATCATCAACCTTCAGAATAGTCCCATAGGGCTCAAGCATAAACGAGGCAAATTTCCAGAGGTGGGGTGGAACCCACTTTATAATTACCCATCAAGGGCTTGAGAGGGCCAACACTTCATCTTCCATAGCCTTTGGATTCCATGCCAGAGCACGAAATACCACATTACCAACATTCCAAAATTGTTTAGAGATTACTTCCATATGAGATTTTTGATTATTGAAAAAAACAACAAATAATCCCTTTTGAATCATTCGACAGTAATAAAATTGCAGACCTAATTTTCTTTCCCAAACATTATTGAACCATTCCTCCATATATTTTCTGGTCGGAATCCTACTAGGGTCGATAGCCACAAAGAAAATTGTTGTTTTAATCAATCTAGCATCTTCCATTTCAATAGCCTCATCTAGGGTTTTATTAGGAACAAGAACAACTTTCCATGGAAAAGTCGAGGTGTGCTTACCTTGTTCCTGCTCCACATTATTCTGCATGCCAACAACCTCTCCAATGTTGAACTTGGCCTCTTGTGGAAGTTGTTTCCTTTCTCCCGCAACCACGTCCTGAAAAGATTTGGAAATTTCTAATTTCTCGTTAGAATTGGAGGGGATATTAGAATCTTCATATGGGGGCTCTGTATCCCCTGGCATCATCAAGTAAAAATCCTTCAGATCACACGCATGCGAACGGGTTGAGTCACCACCATTGGCACGAGGCCGAGGTGACTCCACACAAAACCCAAATACGATTGACAAAAATAGGGTTCCATGACCAACTACTGTCGTACACCCAAGAATGATGAGAGATCATGGAGGAAGGTCGATCCTCCTCCATGGAAGGTGGAAGGACACACTATCAGAACCATGCACGAGAGAACCCTAGTTGCAGACCGCCAAATGTCTAGCCTAAATCCCTTCAATTTTTTTATTTTTTCTCCCCAAGTTTTTTATCTTCCATAAAAACTCCAAAATATAAAAGGAAGACTCAAGGTATGGAATAAAGAATCATTCCAAATATATTTTCAAATAAAAATAATGAATTGAGGAAGAAATAAGGGTTTTGAATGATAAAGTGATAGTTGTAGGAGTTGAAAATTAGCTCAAACCCCAAAATAACCTACAAGAAAAAAGATAACCTCCACAAGAGAGTATTGAAAGATAATAGCTTTCTTGATATGATATTATCACAAATGTAAAAGAGCCTTGCTTAAATAGACAAGGTGAGAGATAGGATTAGAGATCATGTCATGTGTCTTAATCCTATAATATGAGACAACTAACTCAACAATATTAAATGACCTAGGACTCAAGAATTAAATGCCATAAGATAAGATAAGATAAGATCTAAATGACATCTAATACTTCTATAAAGATTCTTAGGACCTAAGTAAACTTAACATGTGAATATGACCTACTAGTTGAAATATCTTGACTTAATTTTTGATGTAATTTTTTTCGATTTCACCAAACTATGTGTGTAGCCATTTCATCAAATAGTTACTAGGCTTACTGTACTGAACTCATTTCCATTTGTTTCCATAAAATAATGGAATTTATAGCAATTTGTTTGTTTCATATGGTTTTTAGGAATTTAAATACATGAATATAAACAATACCAAAAATATTCACAATGACAAACGTATTACTCCAAATAAGATTTTATCATTTTCATTAACCACATAGATATAAATCAATACACAATTATAACCCTGACCTAAATGTATAATGACAGTTTATATAATCTCCAAGAAACGTTGCTACAACCACCTCCACATAAGCTTAATAGTTATACAATTTAATCTTCATTAGTAGCGTTGCATATAAATTTTAGTTGCTCAAATATGGGCCATTTTCCTATAGTTGCACATCTCCCATAATGGTGGTGGCTACTAATGGAAGGTTCATTATAGTCCAAAATGCCCTCTTTTCACATCCTTTACCATGCCATGTGAGTTGGATGCTAGTTTGTTAGGCATGCTAATGTTTGAAATGGTACGCAGCTCTTAAAAGGGATTCACAATTATGAAATAATGGTGGTTATTAGAGTTTTGAAACTCACAACTCTTTTTGACTTGCCCCATGATTTCCAAAACTTACACGACATTCATAACAATGCTACCTCCATTTCATATATAAATTGATTCCTTTCAAAGGAAGTTTGTGATATGGTTATGAGCCACAACTCTAGGAATAATAATAGCTCCACCAAAATAATATTACTGATAAAACTAGATAGGATTGAATGATCTATATAACTGATTTGTAATATAAATATCACTTGAAACCTTCTTTTGCAAATAGCCCAATATTTGATAACAAATTTTTTCTCTAGAAGAGACTTCCCAAATTTCATAAATCGTCTTATCACTTCACTGAGAGAAATTTGTATAATCTTTCTAACCACCGACTAGGGCAGATTAGTCACACTACCAAAACTAGTCACCCTTAAGTTTATGTCCTAGGGTTTTGAACTCTGAAAATATCTTCAAAATTACCAAGTAGAATAATATTCAAGCTTAACCAAATGAGCTTCACTTTTCACTTTTGTATCTATCTCCACCCTAACTTTTCATATTGTCATTTATTTTTCATTTAAAGTAAATCTTTGGGTATAAAGTGACTTAATTAACTTTTACTCAATAATGCACCAAAGTCACTTTAATAACTTTATTAATTTAATTAAATAGCATTATCCTTATAATATACTTGGATGAATAATATTAATTAATTAAATTAAAACATTACATTTAACTTCGTAATTAGCCCACGGGAATAATTAAGCTAATTAACCTTATCCTAGCTCATACCTCAGAAGGGGATATTACGGTCCTCCCTTCCCGAAATTGCTTTCCCACAAGCAATTCTAATTTAGGATGCTACAAGATCTGCTCTCCCTCCCAGGTGGCATCCTCTACTAGTAAGTCCCTCCATTTGACCAAGTATTCTTTGACCACTCTACTCCTCAATCTCCTCTCTTTGTTATCAACAATCTCCTCGAGAACCAAGATCAATTTTCCCTCCTCATCCAAGGGTGGAAGCTCTGGTGAAGAAGTAAGAGGGTTCCCAAGTGCCTTCTTGAGGCATGAAACGTGAAATACATTATGAATCCTACTACTCTTGAGAAATTCTAACTCATAAGCTACTTCTCCCACTTTGTGGACAACTTTGTAAGGGCCATAGAAGCAGGGCTTAAGCTTCTTTGCACCACTTTTCTTTAAATATGACTATTTGTAAGGCTAATGGTGTAAGAAAACCAAGTCTCCAACCTCAATACTCCTCTCTACTCGGTATCGATCTACATAAATATTTTGTTGGTTTTAGGCACTCAAGAGATTATCCTTAAGTGACTTAAGGATATCTGACTCTCCTAAATCCAATCCTTAGCTCTAGGGGCCCTGCTCTCACCGAATGGTAGATCCAAAAATGAAGGAGTGTCATAACCATATAGATTTTGGAAGGAAATCATTCCAATAAACATATGGTAAGTGGTATTGTAATAGTGTTCTCCCAAGTTCAACCACCTAAACCATGCTCTCTACTACCCTGACACATAGTTACGTAGATAACCCTCAATCCATTTGTTCATGATCTCAGTCTGACCATCTATCTAAGGGTTGTAACTTGTGCTAGGAATCAACTTTGTGCCAGCTAACCTGAATATATCTTTCTAAAAATCACTTAGAAACCTACTATCCATGTCACTAACAATATTCATTGGCAACCCATGAAGCCTAATCACCTCTCTGAAGAATAATTCTACTATATGTGGTACCTTGTACTCCATGGTGATGGAAAAGAACTAAAAAAATTTGGTTAGTCGATCCACAACTACATAAATGCAATCTCTTTCCTGCACCTTCGGTAGATCGGTGATAAAATCCATAGATGTCACTTTCCCATTTTTGCTCCAAGACGGGTAATGGTTGCAATAGAACTGTAGGGAAAGTGTGATCTGACTTGTTCTATTGACAAGTTATGCATTCCCTCACATGCCGCAAAACATCCTCCTTGAGGCCCTTCCATGAGAACCTCTCCCTAATCTTCCTATAAGTCTTGAAATATTTGAGATGTCCTACCAATGGGGTATTTTAAATGGCTCTCAAGATCTTATTCTTTAGCTTAGACTCAAGATTCTACCCTTGTAGTAGATGATATCATACCACTACTATGTATTTTTCATTCGGTGTCTTCTCATCTAGGATCTTGTAAGCTATGGTGTTCTTGGAATATTCCACTAAAAAGTGGGCCTTCTAGTCAACTAAGATCTCCATTAGAGAGCATATAGTGGATCTCCTAGAAAGAGCATTAACAACTAGATTCTTCGTACCTTTGACATACTCTGTCAAAATCATAGGTCTACACCTTGCTAACCCATTTCTACTGCCTCTCATTAGGGTTCTTTTGCTCCAGGAAATATCTCAAATTATTATAGTCTATCTTGACTACAAATCTGCCACCTACCATATACTATCAAAAAATTTCCAAGGCATGCATTATGGTGAGCATCTCTTTGTCGTAGATGGAGTAAAGTCTCTCATTTCCCCTAAGCTTCCTACTCTCAAATGCTATGGGGTGCTTATTCTACATCAAAACTTCTCGAATGCCTTCTCCTAAGGCATCACAGTCAAGGACAAAGGGCTGCGTGAAATCGGGCAAGGCCAAAACCGGACAAGAACTCATCACTTCCTTCAACCTTTCAAGCACCCATTGAACCTCTTCTGACCAAATGAATGCTCCCTTCTTGATGAGGTTGATTAAGGGTTCTCCCAACTATGAGAAACCCTTTATAAACCTCATGTAATAGTTTCATAACCCGAAGAACCTTCGCAGCTCTGTAAGTGACCTCAATGGTGGCCAATCAATGATCACCTAAATTTTCTCATGGTGCACCTAAACCCCCTTTTCACTGATCGTATACCCCAAGAAAAGGATCTCTATCAATTTAAACTCACAATTATATGCCTTTGTATACAATGATTGAGCCTTTGTTATCCCTAACACCTCATCTAAGTGCCTCAAGTGTTCTTCCCATGTTTAGTTGTATATGAGAATGCCATCAAAGAATACCAAAAGAAATTTCCTCAATTGCTTATTGAATATGTGATTCCTTCAGGATTAGAAGGTAATTGGTGCATTAATTAGCCCAAAGGGCGTAACTAAGAACTCATAGTGCCTTGTAATGACACCAAAAAGTAGTCTTATGAATGTCCTCTCTCACCTGTATTTGATGATACCTCAAATAAATATTAATCTTCAAAAAGTAGAATGCCCCATGTAACTCATCCAATATCTCATCAATTTGAGGAATGGGATATCTATTCTTTATTGTTTTCTTGTTGAGTGCATGATAATCAATGGACATCCTCATAGTTTCATCTTTCTTTACCAAAATGACCAAAGAAGTGAAAGTACTGGAACCAGGCTTAATGTGACCCATCTCCAACAACTCCTTAATGGTTGTAGTGTAGAAAAATGTACTCCTTTACATTTTAACACTATGTTCGGGTCCCTTAATAAATTGGACTTAATCAAGCATCTAATTGGCCCAATTATGCATCTACAAGCCTAATTAATTACAATTTTCGAAAGGGGAATCATGATTTAATTAATGCAATTATCATTTTTAACACCCCGAAAGAAATAAGCTCCTAAACCCCTTTATTATATATCCCAAGGCCGATTTTAAATATTTTCCGATATTACAACATGCATTGAATAAATGCATTTAATTAATTTAATGCCTTGAAATTCATAAATCCTACACTTTTAAGATCCAAATTCAAATTTTAAACATTTTTTTGGTGGCATTTTAAAGTCCTGGATTCAAGTTTTAAATGTTGGCTTTCAAGATTTAATAATTAGGAAATTAGAAAGGAAGCCTATAAAGCCTAGTTTTTCACCATTTTACACTATGTTGAGAAAAAGATTAAGGAGATATTCACAAGATTTGCATTCAAGGTCAAACAGAACATTCAAGCAAGCGAAGTTGAAGACTTGGAGCAACATTTCAATTATTTTTCAAGGTCTTCAAGCTCATTTTGTGAAGATTGTTCATGATTGAAGATTGATGACTATGGTGGATCATGATGGATTCTAGGTTTTGGGACATGCAACTAGCCATTTTTCCCTTGATCTAATGACTTTTTCCTAGTGATACCATCTTCTATTTTCATTCTACTAGCCACCTAAAGCAAGGTATAGTCAGATTTTTGATCTATTAGGGGATTTGACTTCTCCCTAACTAGGTCTTGTGTTCATCATTCAAGCTCATTTAGGGATCTTATTCTAACACACTTGAATAAGGTTTCTTTGCATATTAGCTCTTAACAATCTTAGACACACTTAATATTACATCTCACACACACTTTTAGGCTTCTGGTATGTATTTTTCATCGAGGTTTAACTACCAAACTTGGGGTTTGACCGAGGCAACCCCTCATACAAATAAACCAAAAAATTTCAGTTTTTGTTGCAAGTATAGATCCAAAAATGAAGGTTGAAAGGTACAAGATGGAAGAGTAGATCAGAGGCTACAGATCATAATTTTTAATTTTTAGAAAGGCCTAGCAAGACCCATTCGCCTAGGGAAAATAAGTCATAGAAGGACACTTAGTAGGAGCTTTTTGTCACAGGTGCATAAAATCATAACTTTCTTAGATTTTCCAGAAGTTTGTGGATTCTGCTAGATTAAGGTTTTAAATTGATATTTCAAGTGTTACATTGCATAATTGGATTTTTTTACTATTTTTATTTTTTCTCCCAAAAATGCAGTTCAAGCTAATTTACCCTGTCCTCAGTCATAAGGAAAACAACATCTCCATCAAGGTTGACTCACCTAAGGGTTGAAAGTCAATATTTCCCTAGGGGATCTCTTTTTACTAATGAAACAAGGAAGGAAAGTGTAGGTGCATACCCCCCATTCAAAATCCATCACCCACATTTTCCCTCCATTTTATTTTGGTGAACTCGACATTGTACATCAAAAATTCTGAATTTGGAGTCCATTCAAACCCTAGATCTAAGATTTGCATTATTTTGCATTGCATTGCATTAGTTTTCATCTCATTTAGTGTTGTAACATTTCATTAGTTTGCACTCATTTAGGGTTTTAGGTTTGCATGTTGCATCCATTCAAATCTAAAAAATTCAAAAATTTGTATGCATATTACATTGATTTTGCATCGTACTTGCATATCAGTGTATGTTCAATCATTCACATTCACAAATAGGATCAAAATTGCATTTCAAAAATTGTCATATTGTTCATCATTTGTCATTCATTTCACTTGCATTTAGACATCAAAATTTGGAAAAATCAGTCACCGAAACCATAGTTTATAGTTTGAAACAGGAAACCCTAGTATTGAACTTTAGGCTCAAATTTAAATTTTTGCAACCCTTGTGCTAAGACCCATTCGCCCTAGGGTAAATTAGTCCCTGTTTAGGTTCTTTTTTAAAAAATTGGGTAGTAATTTGTCTCTATTTGCTTCATTTTGATCTGTTATTAAATCTGGGTTTCAGTTTCATAAATCAGAAAAATCTATCATTGTTTGCATTAGGTTCAATTGGTCAAACTGAGTGCATTATTTGAAAATCAAAATTGGCATTAAAAGACATCAATTTCAGGTTTGTGCATAGCATAATCAATACATTATCTTGTTTAAAATCTAAAAATTTCTCTCTTTTTACATACTTGTATTGCACTTCATATTCTAGGGTGTTTGATTGCATTTATCTAGTGCCTATTCTCCATTTTGGGTGCACTTAGGTTTGGTGATACTTGTATGAACTTCAAAACCTGGTTTCCTATTACCAATACTATAGTGAGACGTAGTTCGAGACTCATGCCATCCTGTGCTACCACACTCACTGTGGATTGTGAGCTTTCCAACTCTTTCACTCATATTTTTGATACTAGTCAACCCACTATGGACCATAGCTTTGATACCTAATGTCCCTCAAGAAGAACTAAGACAAATGGATGAAGATATAGAGAAATTGCAAAACTTTGTGAGTTATCAAATACATTGATGGTACAAAAATTCCTATCATAGATAACATGAGGAAAATGATTGATAATGAACAAGGAATAAAGATTGTGCATAGCCTAGCTCATATTATTGATAAACATGTCTCTATAATGGTTAGTTGTGCTAAAAATTTGGAGTACACTCAAAGTCAAGGTGGAAATCCAATTCCTCCTTCCACAACTATGACCTCTATTCCTACATACACTAATCTAACTATTACAACAACAAAACAACCCACTAGCAATGTCAATACCACCTTAGGTATTTACACTGAGAATCCCTTTAGCTTTGTGCATTCAAATCTCATATCTCCTAATTCATCTCCCCTCACAAACTTACAATTCACTTGTCCTCCAAATACATATACACCTCCACCTTATTTACCTTCATCTCACAATACAACCAATTATCCCATCCTTAGTTGGGTAAATCCACAAAATTGGTTTACAATTCCTTTGAGGAAGGAAATTTTGATTTTTGGGTGGAAAACACTTTAGGGGGTTCGCTAGACCCCCCTAAAGGGTTCGATAGAACCAGGGGGGTTCAAGCGAACCCTCCTTTAATGGGTTTATTTTTTAATTGCATTAGGGGTTCGGCTGAGACCCTTTCCCTTCTCCCCTCACAGCTTAAACTCTCAGTTTTCAAGCAGGTTGAGGACAGAAATGGAGACACCATTAAGCTGGATGATGGTAGTTTCTCGAAGCGAGCTATCCATGAATATAATTTCTAATATGTTTGGTTTTATTATGTATTTGTTTTTGAGTAGCCCCAATTAAACATGGGTTTTCATGAAAGTCAGCTCTTTGTTTTTGCACATGTGGAAAAATATGAATTATCAATTGTTTTGAAAATATGATGCACTAGATAGTGATGTCGCGATCGGTAAAAATTGGATTTGAGAACATACAAAAAAATTTATGTTGTATCACGGATTACTGTATGTTTGAATTGTAATTGGTTTGACTTCGAAACTTGATTAAGGAAAATATATTCAATAAATCATATAAAACCAAATGAAAGTGCTAGATATCGTAGTTACAAATCTAAATTCGAAAAAAATAGAATTTTATCCTTCATGGAAAAAAATTATGTTGTATACAATGAGCATCACTCCTTAAAAATGGTGTTTACTGAAAAAGAAAACTACTTTTCGAAGGGGATGGAAAAAGAAGTGCAATTTGATTCCAAAAAAATTGAAAAAAATATATTTAGAATCTATAGACAAAATGTCACAAATTACTAGTTTGCATCATCTTCAAATTCCTCACGGTTTAGCTGCTATAGGTGCCCAAAAGTGAAGATTTAGTTAGAAAAAATCAGTTCAGTGTTTAGTTTGGCCAAAAATTGTAAACCAGTATTGTGGGATCACCAACCAACTCTTACAAAATGTTTCATCCCTCCAACAACAAATTTCCACATTGAACCAAAGTCAAAATGACCAACCCTCACAATATATCAAAATAAACCCTTTATCCTTGGAGATATTGAGAGCACAAATGTCATAAGGCATAAAGATTCCTAAATTTGAGAAATATGGTGGAAAAGGAGACCCTAGTAACCATGTCTTGGCATATACAACCTTATGTAGTGACTTCATTTTTTAGGACAAGCTCTTGGCTAAACTTTTCCCTAGATCCTTGAAAGACATTACCTTGGAGTGGGTTTGTTCCTTACCAAATAACTCAATTAGTTCATTCAATGAGCTTGTTGATGCCTTTCTTAACCATTTCCAAGTGCACATGGCTCCCAAGATGACCTTAGTTGATTTAATGCAATGTAAACAAAAAAAAGATGAAAAGGTCACTGATGTTAGAGCACGATACCAATTGCTTTACTCACAAATCAAAATTAAGATTCTTGATGCTAACCTTCAAAGAAAGTTCATAGAAAATTTGCATACCAATATTCAAGCTAAACTTGAGATGTCAAAGTTTCCTTTACACACTTATGCACGACCCTTCGTGATTATTGGAATTTAGTTAGTCATCATGAAGCAAAATCTCCTTCTAACCATCCCGAGAAATCTGAAGCCATATCCCATAACAATTTCCAACCTTTTAAAATAAGAAAAAAAGGGCTTTCTTCAAATAAATACACCTCAAACAAGTCAACATGTTAACTCCCAAGTGAAGCTTCTATAAAAATGACAAATCCATATCCATTTAGGGAGAGTCGACAATTTACCCCTTTACCCGATACCCTTCACTCCATCATGTTGCAACTTATAAGTAAGAACTTAATTACCTTACCTCCTATTAGAGCCATTGATAGAACTAAGCCCTTACCTCCAAACTTCAACTCAAATGCCTTTTGCCATTATCACTAACAAAATGGAAACAATATAAAAAAATGTAAGCATCTTAAACATATTGTGCAAGACCTCATTGATTCTAATCACATCTAGATTGGTGGTGTTAATGATCAAGGAAATAAGTCTATTGCCCCACCCAACCAAAACTTATAAATCTTTACCAACCCAATACCAAATCATAATATCTCTTTTTTGAAAGCTACCGATGCCAAAAATTATGTGATGAATGTTGACAAACTTAAAGATACAAATAACGACAATATGAATGAAAGTGAAGCAGACTTAGAATGTATGGTCAGATTCATTGATGTGCAACCTCGTAAGGGCCAAACCAAATTGCCCCTTGACATTGCTTTCTCACAAAATGACATAATTAGACATGCACCCGATGGTCCTCTTTACATCGCCAAAATAATCAATGACAAGCCTACTAAAAAATAACTTAGAGATCCTCAAAGAATCAAAAACATCACTCTTGTACTTAAAAAGTACACCCTTGTATGCCTAGAGAAGTCGTCAATAAATGTGAGCACATACTTGGCCACTAAAATGAAGTAGTTGGGAATGACATGAGGTCTCGATGTACCAACTCTAAGGGTATCTTAGCACGTGTGGCTCTACCCATAGGAAAAGAATCTTGGTCAATGTTTTCCAAGAGCACATCCTTGACAAACACCATCAGTACAAGAAATATTAGGGAGCCCTAACAATAATGCTTGTATACTCATCTGCTGGAGATATCTATAATTGAAATGACCAAAATGTTCATGCAAAACCTTACTCATGGTGTCTACATGTGCTATGAAATATGAACCCAAACCCACTAAACTCTCAACACATCAAATTAGTATAAACAAAAGGAAGAATCAACACTCCCAATAGCTATAATAATATTAGGATCATGAAGGTCATAAATAACTACATCATGTGGGATAAACTTGACTGTCCTATCAATGCCAAATTGGAAAAACTGATACACTAAAAGAAGGTTGGTGGAGATATTAGGAATAACAAGAACATCTTGAAGAAAACCACCCTCAAGTGGAATAGTACCTGAGCCTAAAACTGAAATATGTATAGAATCCTCTACTGCAATCTTAGTAGTATTACAATTTGAAAGGGATGAGACCAAATTTTGAGAGTGAGTCGTGTGATGTGCCACATCAAAATCAAGTATCCATGGAGCTGCAAAAGGTAAGGCCCATGTGAAAAGAGCATGACCTTTACCTATAAATGAGGAAGAAGACTTGGGGGTTGAGATGTTATGTTGCTACATGGATTTCTCTAAAGAGTCTAATCTCTTCCAGCATTGAGTGATTGGATGTCCCTCCTTACCAAAAAAATTGCAAGGTTCACCTAATTTCTTCATCTTGGAGGAAGACTCGCCAAGCTTAGAAGATTTATCATTCCAAGGAGTAGTTTGAAGTTGTTCTTCTGACTTCTGAGATGGTTTGGAGGAATACTCACTACTTGATGAAGTATATGTTATGGGCTTTTGTTTATTCTTGATTTTCCCTTTAGATATTTGTTCTACCAATGCTTGGGTTTTAGAATTGGAAAAAGAATCAAATTGAGTCAACTTTACTTGTTCACGAGTCAAATGCTCACAAAAACTTCAAAAGTTGGCATGGTAAATGCAATGCCAAATATATCCATAGTAGAGTAGAAAGTAGAAAATAAGACCTAAAATGACCCTCTAAGCTTAGACAAAATCACGAAAACACATTCTTTGTCAGTTTTATTCTTTCCACAACCCTACAAGAGAGAACTAAGTGACTTAAAATTCTACAAGAAGTCCTCAATGGAGGGGAAAGAATCAGGTACAAGTGATGTCAATTTTGCCTCAATCTATAGAGTTCAAAACTCATTAATGGTGCCAAAAGGATCTTTGAACTTCTCCCACATATCCCTAGGAGAGGTACAAGACTCAATATGAAACAATAGGCTGTCTAAAACCTGTAATAAAATTAGCCCTATAGCTTCATCCATCTTGTTCCTATGCTAAAGTATATCAAATTT
>VDFB02053537.1:0-23883 GCA_007258455.2 Sequoia sempervirens
TATTCTGTTACCTAGGGTTTATCCCTTAATTAGTTGCAAATCCATTCTTGTGTGCCTTTTAGTGCAAAATATTTGTCATGAATTCCAATCAGCCCTTGTCAAACATACTTTATGTTCTTTTTCACATGATATTGCTATGGCTAAAAAAGATACATATAACTTATGATAGTTATGCAAAATTTGAGGATGGTTCTATGGCTCATAATGGATTGGTTCTTGTTAAATATAATGTGCAAATGATTGGAGATCTAGTTAGGAATACAAAATATTTTTTATACTATGTTCATATGCATAATGGTAATTTCTTCATGTATGTATTTAGAGAAAATTTAACTAATGAGGCCTTATGATGGCTTAATATGTTTCATAATTATTATGGTGTATTTATTGTACTCTTGCATGTGATTTCATTGAATAATTGACTCCTTACCCTAGATTGTTCTTACATGGTGAAACAAATCTCTCAACATCTAGTGGTCATTCCTAAAAGGTCTTATGGGCTCATTTATTCTACCTAATAATATAATATTTTTAGATTCCCATAATGGGTGTCTTATGGGATGCTATATATCTTCATATTAGGCAATCTTAGAAAAATATTAATCCAAGATCAACAACTAAACACTGAATCATAAGCAACACAAAAGAAATTAACAAAATAAAATAATATCATCTTTTGGAAACCATAGTAGGCAATGTTAAGAAAATATTTTAATCCAAGATCAACAACTAAAAATTGAATCATAAGCAACACAAAATAAATTAATAAAATGAAAGATCATTCCACAATAAATTTGAGACAACATTTTTGAAAGGGAAATTATCTAATGGAAGAAGACCCCATGTTTATTATTAAAATTATAACACATTGAAATTTTTCAATACTCTCAATCTCTCTACTAAAAAAAATAAGTATTTCAAAATAATAGGATAACTAAGTACAACACTTAAAGAAAGTGAAGGAGAATATTTATTTTATATAGGTGAAAAAAGGAGTTATGCATGTAACTCCAATATTCTATGTTTTCATATTGCATGTGTGTACCTATGTGTCCTATTCCTCATGAAAATAAGTGATAACACATATGTACATAGAAAATAAGTTACATCTAATATAACTTGCAAAGAATATATTGACACCTAAGAAATGGGTTATACTCCAATATTCCTTGTAAGTACGGTGACACTTAAGAAAGGGTTACACTTAAAGGAATATTTAGCCACAAGACAAATGATATGCAGGATCCTGGATAATACAAATTAATAAAAATCCTAACCCCCTGCCTAAGGATAAAATCTTCTTAAATATAAGAAAATCCATACGTAAATAAAATAAAAAAGCTAAGTCTATCATATGACCTTAGGATAATAACTAGGACTCTAAAGACTAAGGACCAATAATTCTAATAACATGATTATTATTTCATTCAAATACACATATTGCCACTAGCCAACATGAGACTACAATGATATTTTTCATACTATCACTACTTTTCATGACAAAATGAGTCAATTAAAACCAAAGGAGATGAAAAAGTTTACATGGTTGGAGGTTCCTCCTCACATGGTGCCACAAAAACTTTTACAATATATAATCACCTTACCTCCTATTAATCTTATTAATAGATCTCTAGATGTATCCCAAAACTACTATGCCCTTAAGCTTATAGGTGTATAGGGTTATGAGTAGTCAGATTGTGGCTACCTTAACTCTAAACTAAAATATATAATCATTAGTATAGTATTATATAAGTATTTAAGCCAATTTGGGTGGCATCCAAGGCATAAAAATGATATATATAGTGGTAGAGGTTAGTTATTATCATTGTATGAAATAGTGTGTTCTTCTTGAAGACTATTGGAGGCACCCCCCTAAAAGTGGCATAATGTTATCTTTAAATTATACATGGAAATACTACAAGTAGGCGCATTATACTAAAACATAAAATACAAAATATTATTGACAACAAGAAAATTCAAGTAGAGGATATTAATGACAAGGAAAATAACTTATAGCACCTCAACATAATAAAGTAGAAGTGAAGTAAAGGAGGATCCTCTTGAACTTAGGAACAAAAGGAACATAGTGGATTTCTCTTAAAGTTTAAGTATATAGCTAGCACATCTAATGTCAACATCACACATGAAATTAAACATAATGACAATGAAGGTAAGCTTTGTGTATAAATGAGCATTAATGGCATGCCAAGTAGTGGTATAATGGTTGAATTGAGCACTCCAACGAACATCAAATATTAAACAAAAGTATGTAAAGAGAGTCGAGATGAGCAAATACTTACAAAAGTTACATTTTTAGATATATATTCTCAATGGTCATGGTAAATATGGCAACCCATAAGAATTTAAAAAACAAGGGCATGATAAATAGTGGCACCATCAAAAATACAATTTTTATATACAACCCATATTAAAAAAGAAACAATTTGTGATCATACATCACCACCTTCATATCATGTACAATCATAGAGGATTGTCTTATGAGGACACATGAATTCTTATAACACATCTTTTGCCTCTACTAACAAGGAATCATTACAACCAAATCTCACTAATATTCTCATCTACTTCATCATGCCTATCATATGTTTTTTATTGCATGTTTTTCTTACATACTTTCTTAGTGATCTTTCCATTTGGAGGCACGATATTGCTTATTTTTACAAATTTTATATGCTCATACTCGCTCTTCTTGGGGACACTTTTCATAACATCTCCCATTCACATAAATCAACTACATAGGTAAGTGCAACTTAAATATGCATTCTCTATTCATGTTTAGTTATGATGTTTAAGTTTTCAATCAAAATTCATATTTGTTGGTTCCCCAACCTGTATTTCAATGACTTCTAAATATTTGCTAAACCTTATACTCAAAGATATTTAAAGGTTGGCCAATGAACAAGAGACATGTTTCACAATGTTCTCCCCTACACTTTAGGCTCTACACTACCAAGGTGGTTCCCCTTTGTGACACTAAATGAAAATACATGAAATAATTAAAACATAGTGTTTAGTAGATATGAAACTACATACATATTTCAACAAGGATTTGTAAATTTGCACATGTAGCTGATTAATTCATTATAGTGTTTGAAATACTAATATGAAGGAAGCAAATAATTAAGAATAAGTTACACATGCTTGAGATCTGTAATTATTAGATTGTTTGTGGTGGTTGTAGGATGTGTAAAGACATATTGATACCTATCAAGGATTACAAAATCATAACTCTATGCATCATTTGTCTTAACACTTAACATTTTTGATGGTCATTTCAAGTTAATCAAATATTATTTCCTTGAAATAACATGACTTGATATTGGCTTAAATATGCATAATTCTACTAAATGATCCATCCAAAATGCAAACAAACATCCTAACTATTATCTATGAAAGATTACACAATTCCTTGAATATACACTAACACATAAAATAGTTAAATACCACAACCATTGATTGTAAATTATTCAAATAAATTGCTTACATTACATAGTGGAGGCAATTATACAAATCAAGTTGTATTCATATACTCTCAATGAGAAACAATAACTTAATTGTAATATATTTACATAGACGCTATAACAATGCTCTTCCTAAGACAAACCTAAGTGATCTTTACATCCCTTGTCTTCTCAACCCCTCCAAAATGGTATAGAAAATTTATTATATGAGAAGAGAGAAAACTCAAATTGAAGGTAACACTAAAATTTGGCACAACCAGGTTTTTCATTTTTGCAACTGATTTAGGCATAAGGAATATGCCTCAGTATGAATAAAACACTTCTCCTCTTTTGCCCTCTTTTGAAAACTAGAAGTGGTCTTCAAAAATATTTTCTTGCATTTGCGTTCAACCTTTTACCCCTATGGTAAAAGTATTTTACCAATTGCATTTTCACTTTGCAAGTGAAGTTTTTTTGAACCACGGACAATTACTTTTTGAGTGAAAAGTGAAAACACAATTTACATCAAGCATTTTGAATAAAAAAGTCTTCTTGTTCTATTTGCAAATGGTTAAACATTTTGTCAAATAGTTTACATTTTATTTTCCCTTAAACTCATCCTACACCTAGATTGAGAGAATAGAACATAAACTTTTTTTTATCTCAGTAGATGCTTGGCACAAAAAAACCCTAACAAACAATTATCAGTGCCATCCCCCACCATTAAAATTTTGTTCTACGAAGGATATTTTATATTGAGAAGGGTGTTTGAAAGTGAATTCCTTCAATTCATGTGGAATATTTTAGATTTTGAGCTATAATGATACCTTTAAGGCTAGTGGGTATTCCATTTCAAGCTAATTTGCAAAGCATTTTTACCAATGACAAGTGTTTCTATTTGAGCTAGGAATTTTAAATCATTGTTTGAGACATTGTCATTGTGTGCAAGCTGTTTTCAATCATCACCAACCATGAAAGAGCTTTGTAGGGAATTTTTAACATTATCTAGGTATTTTTTCCACATGTCATATAGCTTCACACTTGCTTAAGCATTCTAACTATTGTACATGTTATTTTACAATTTCTAGAGGTTAAAAGGAAGTTGCCAAGTGTTTAAAACATTTACAGATCATAGGAAACCATGTTGGTACATTTGAAGATCTTGTTGAGAGCTTTGAAACATTTTTAGGCCGCTTTATTAGTTATCTGGGAGGTTTTGGGAGGTTTTTTACAGGGTTATAATGCTAAAAACCATCCAACTATTATGACGAATTTAATATCATATAGGGAATATTTCCATCCCTTCACACCAATAAAATATTAGAATATTTTTTTAATAGCTCTATTGACAATTTAAATGCGTTTCGGCCAAAACAACGAGATTTGCACCATAGATTTAGATGATATACAAAATCCACAACAAATTGTGAGGAGCATTGATAAATATCAATTTTTTTTTTTAATCAACAATTGAACAAGAAATCAATTTTTGGGTATTCTTTTGTAACGGGGATCAATCCATAGACATTTAATTTTTTTTCAAATATGATCCCAAAACTTATCCAATCACGAAATTGATATTGAAGGTTTATAGTGGGTTATCAAAGAATTCCCATAACTAAGAAATTTTCTCATTTTGATGAGGTTCTATAAATCCACTCATGAATGCCAAATATATGAAAACCAAGCTTGACACTCATCCCATCGCCTTGAAAAGTGGAGGTGGAGGCTCATTTGCAATTATCAAAACTTTCTACCAAATGAATTTTAAAAATGAATTCCATAAATATCAATAGTTTTGAGCTACCCTACCATCTTCAAACCTAAAAATAAGCCTTCTCCGTTTCATAATTTGTTTTTAGTCACAATTTTAATTTATCTCTCTTTGATTTGTGACACTTTCATAGAACATATAAATCAAAAAGAAAAATTATCTACTAATTATATTACTAGGTTTTATATAAATTCACAAATAACACATACTTTAACTCTCTTTTACTTAATATTGTGTTTCATTACTTCTTATTGAATGCTTTAGAAAAATATTAAAACAAAGATGAGTTGTTGTATAGTTATTGTTCCTAAGGAAATTATAGTGAAAGCACTTTAGTATTAATTACAACTCTACAAATATAATAACGCCATTATTTTATTAAAAAATATTATTAAAACTTTAAAAGTTTCAAATCATCTATATTTAAGGTATTTGACCTCTTGATAATTTCAATTTCTATTAATTGTCATTCAAGTAATTAACAATCAATTTTAATAAGACAATAATTAAATAAAAATTCTTCTTACATGATTGAAGATTAGACGACCATCTTTCAAAAAGACATTACCGTAGTACTACATGCTAGCATCATTAAAGAGGAGAAAATATTGCAATAAAATATTATTCATCCTTAAACTTTACAAATGTATAGATTTTACATGCTTAATATTTATAGTGTTAGTAAAAAGGTCATATTTTAATTGGTACCTCAGACTCATGATTCTAATATCAATAAATGAATTTGGTAGAATAAACACATCTCAATCCTTAATTCTAAACTAAAATAACTCAATTATTTATATGACTTAGACTTGTGATTTGACCAAATAGATATTCCTCAATCTTTATTCATAAAAATAAAAAAATATTTATACAACTTAAATTTATAATCTGAAAACTAAAAAAATGACTTAAAATTATTATAAAACTTCTTAAAAAAAACTTAATATTTTAAATAATATATTTATTTTTCAAATTAATATAATAACATTTATTTTTTATTTTTTATAAATCAATTCATTATTTAATGAAAAATATCAATTTAATAATAATTAAATAAAAAAGAAAGATTCTTTAGAAACAATAGCCCACCGTCCGCTTTTAAAAACTTATCCTCATTGTGTAGTAGGAAGCCACGCCACCTAACCTATTTTCTTTAATTTCACACATTTGTCGAGGGAATATTTTTTTAAAATAGAAGGTTTGGTACTTATCTTTTTCTGTGTATTTTTGCTTACACATGGAATAACATGCACTTAACCTTTGGACACCTTTACAAAGGATGTTGGAAGAATATAGAAAACTCATAAAGTACAAAGATTATGTGTGAAGTTCAAGTCAATATTGATGTTGATGTGTTTGGGTGTAAATTATGAGTATGTTGTGGTTAGTGTGTTTGGTATTTGTATTGAGTGGAATCTAAAAGGAGTGTTCAATTCAATTATTTTTCTATTTGTATCTGATTTTTTTATTGTATTTCAAGTTGGAGAGGAAGGAATTTCAAGAATTATATTCTTCGTCCATCAACATCTCTGACAGTAACAGAGAGGGTTAAAAGCTATCACCTCACGGAGGATCGGTTGATGACCAATTAAAGATTATTCGGTTCCAAAAGCAAATGTGGCATAGGTCGTAGGGGTAGTATAAATTTTTCATGTCGATGAATAGTCTTATGAAGAAGCAATATAAATTCTAAATTCTTTTTGAGTATAGTAAAGCTTGCCAAGTGGTTGATGAGAATTTAAAAACTAATTAATTTTGAAGTTGAAATGATTGATTAGAGATCAAGAACAATTTTACCAATTATTTTGTTAATTTTTTGTTTTGGTGATTAAATCTTATTGAATCTATACATATATTAAATATTAATATATATAAAATACGCCGAGAGTTATCCTTCTCGAAGCGCCTATTTTTCTCGGCAAATTCTATAGTTATAAAAAAAAACTGATTTCAATTCAAAACGATTTTAAAAAATAGTAAATAATTTTGACATAATTTTATAAGAATTCATCAAAAATAAAAATAAGAACTTATACATAATTGTTAATTAATTTTCAATCAATATTTTTGTATCACATTTCATAAGCTATTATTAAAATTTAATACAAAAGGCTTTCATGGAGCCACCATAGCACTAAAAGTAAGAGCCATATGAAGGAAAAAGGTATAAAATCTTGCCTTATTCTACCAAACCATTATAATCAGGAACATTTCTCCATTATTAAGTGGATAACTATAATCTTCAAGATTTATCAGTTATTTAATTGACCATTGCAATGTTAAAATATTTAGGAGGATAGGCATGGCAGGGCCAGAATGAAAAAGAAAGTATTTGATGCTTTGATACATAAGGATGCTAACCTGATTAAATTCATTAAACAAAAAAATAATATCTTTTAATTCTTGAAGGATCGCTCAACATGACTACCCTGGTGGGATCGATTCTGAATTTTTTACACAGATTAGTCTTTGGTGATTTGTAGTATATGCACTCTCCACACTTGTCTGTAAATAATGGCAACACATGATCTCCCTCCTTGAAATATTTCACGCCTTCTTCCACGCTCTCAACAATCTTGTTTTCAACCCACATGCATCGTGATTTTGTCTGATGTAGTTGCAATTGTCTGGTATACCTCCATCCAAAAATACCAAAATTATTGAAGTATATATATGCTAGTTTGTAAATAATAAAATACATTAAAAAAATTAAACAACTTATATTTAGGTAATGGTATTTTTTACTGTTCAGATTTAGTTTTGCATTTTAATGGCTAGAAGTAAGAATGATTTAAATGTCAATTTATGCATATTTATAATGGGTTGTATGATGTGTGTCCATAAATTACCAAAAAATTATATAATAATAATGATATTTATTTAATTAAAGATCTACTTTTTCTTTTTTTACCCATTTTAACTAAAATAAAATCAACATCAATATATTACATGCTTAAGAAATGTAGTGAACTTTAAAAACGAAAAATGTCATTCATACAAAACTCAAATACATCTAAACTCTAAAAAATACCCCAACCATTAATTCGTTTGCTTGAATAGAGATATATATAATGATGTGGGAGGGTAATACTAAAGATTTTCCTTCAGACCTTTAAATCTTTTGTCCAAAAGTTTCCTAAAAGTTCATTCCCACCCAAAAATGCGTATTATAAACTGTTTTTTAATTTTATTTCTCTAATTGTATCCCATCTTTGGATTGTGCTATGACAAATCAAAAGGGCATAAAGATGAAAATGTTCTTCATGCATTTGTTATCTTCTTTGCTTATATTTGTATGAATGTTACAGAAAATAACTGAAGTCATTTACTGTTAAGTTGGGTCATATAGGGGTTCACGTTTCAGCTGCCTTTTTTGTTCTGGAGCCACATTTGTTCTCCATGAACCTAAACTACAAAGCTTTTAAGGCTAAATAAGCAGATAAACAAGTTAGATTGAAGAGTTTTGTTATAGAATTGGAGGTATGTACTTTGATCCCTAGTATTTGTTTCTTGATAAAAATCCTGAAGACAACATGAATCAGTGCTACTGCTCATCCAAGGCAACCAAATGTAGATGCAAAAACCAAGCAAGTTGAAGGTCAATTTAGAGTTTTACAGAAATGTAGGAGTTGTTTTGAATTTGATATAGCATATCACTCTAGGATGAATGAAGAAAATGATTCAGATTTTTAGGATAAGAGCATCGATATCTTTGAAAATCATAAGAAGTTAAGAAATTAAATAAAAATCCTGAAGACAACAGTGATATCATATATATTAGAGATTAAACTACCAACACTTTGCTAGAAGATGGTACAAAAAACAAAAAAAAAAACTTTTGAAAGAGAAAATAACTCAAATCCAAAAACTCAAATAAAAAATCAATATCAAGAAGGAAGAAAAAATCATTATGTTTCGTATTACGATTAAAAAATAATTGATTACAAGTAAAATAAGACATGCAGATACCTGCACAATCCGCAATTGTTGCCCTCTCCCAATCGCAATCTAGACTTCTATCTCTCCCTTTTCGAAGATGGTTGCCTCTGGTTCAATGTTAAATCTCTTTTTTAAGTCCACCTACATACAAAACTTGTGTAATTAAAATCATTTACTATTGATTGAGGCATCTTTGAACAAAATAAAACAAAATCCAGATCTTATCTGCAGTAATATGCAACCAAGCAAATCATCAATCCGATATGCATAATAATGTAAACCACGACTAAAGCTTGCATTACCAAGTGAAGCTCCATACAATTCAGACAACATACGCTCTTGACAAATTTGTTTGCTAAACAGTGTACATGCACTATAAGGTCTTTGTGCATTATATAGTTGAAGGGTAGTGTTCACATAAGTTTATGTACGAAATGAAATGTTGGCAATATAGTTTTAAAACAACTTTAAAACTAAAAATAGTATTAAAAATAACAGCTTATCAAGATTTTAACAAGATTATCATAATAGTTTTTAAAAGATTTTTAACAAGATTATCTTGAATTTTTTAATATCAATTTAGTAATTGTCATTTTATTGTAATATTAAATTAAATATTTTATTTATGTGTAAGCTTTAAAAGTATTCATTATTATCATCCTATATATATAATATTGTATTTATTTAATTTTTTTGTATTAGATATTCAAGATAATCTTGTTAAAAATCTTCTAAAAATTATAAAAGAGTGAAAATATTGTAAATTAATATGTATTTCCATAACAAATATAATAAAATGATATATATTACTATTATAAATTAGAATACTATATTATATTTCCTTAAAAATATCATATATAGTAAAACTATAAAAAGATGATGATATTGCATGCTTTTTAAAGCTTACATATAAAAAAATCTTAAATATAATATTACAATTAAATAAAAATTCTAAATTGATATTAAAAAAATATTAAAGATTATCTTGTCTAAAACAAGGAAAACTACTTTAAAATCTGATTTAAAAGCATAAATCTATTGATAAATAATTTACTTTGCGAGGGGTTAGTAAACATCAATTTAAATGGGGAGAATGAAAATATACACATACTTGTTGATGTGAGTGTAAGAAGCCTCTCGGCTTAAAAATAAAAATTCTAAATTGATATTAAAAAAAATTCAAGATTATCTTGTCTAAAACAAGGAAATATTCATAATATGTAAACTACTTTAAAATCTAATTTAAAAGCATAAATCTATTGATAAATAATTTACTTTGCGACGGGTTAGTAAACGTCAATTTAAATGGGGAGAATAAAAATGTACACATACTTGTTGATGTGAGTGTAAGAAGCCTCTCGACTTAAATAGGAACAAATATTTGATTTGAAGTAAGAAAAATATTAATACTCAAAATATTTATTATTTTTAGTAAAGGAAAATATAGCGAAGAATAAAATAGATTATATTAAAATTAATATACAAATTTAAGGTCTTTAAATATCTATTATATTATATTTTTATCCTTAGCTATAATGTAATTGTAAGGGATAAAAATGTGTTACGTAATTTTGTGTTAGTTTTACACCACTTTAGACACCATTGTCAATATATTGTTGTAGTGCTTAACAATCAAAATCAAACCATCAACCAATTAGGATAGGGGATCACACTTGACAAATACCCCTAGAATGCCTTAAAAACTAATTGACTACCATTAACTAGATTAAAAAACCAAGCACTAATCATTAAGCTTAAAATCTCATTAATCCACTTTGTTGAGAAGTAAAAAAAACTTAGAACCACATCAAAAAAATTCCAATATAATGATCATAATCTTTAGAAGTATCCTTGACTTAATGATCATACCCTTATTCTTACACTTATTTAGGGAGTGGAGGATCTCACGAATGATAATATACCATCCAAAATCTTTCTACCCTTTACAAAGCCCCCTTGTTTTGGGGAAATGATATTTAAGAGACACTCTTTTAACCTCTCAACAATAGCCTTAAATATGATTTATTAATGGTGTCATATAAACTAATTAACCTAAAATAGATAGAGGAGGTTAGGTTAGGATTCTTATAGATCAATGCCACAAATGTATGTTTGGAATAATTAAAGACTTTGCTTGAATTCAGTGACTCATTACATCTCGGTAATCTCCTTCCCCATAAGACCTTAAGAGGATTGAAAAAACCATTTGAAACTAATTTAAGATGAAAAATGGTGATATGATTTTTTAGATGGAACCAATGACCAATTGTAGGAAAGATAGGTCATTCATGTAGTTATCATGGATTGAGAGTATCATCTCGCTAAAGTTTGATACTTTTTTCTTGTCTCAAGGCTCTTAAGAGACAATTTCTAATTGGTGTAGTCTAAAATATTCAGGAGGGTGACAAAATGGGGCCTACTTTAGCTTTTATCAACCCTCTTGAATGTTTTGGAAATGATGGTTTCATGACCTATCATGTGGTTTGTTAAATTTAACTCTTAATGATAAAAAAAAATGCATCAAATTAATACTTTTTGTAACATTTTATTTGTTGCCACCATAAGAAAATTGTCTTGTGTTAGAAAAAAATGTGACAAAATTTGTAGATGGGCCCAATGCCAATTGTAGTCCAATAGACATGATGTTTGTACTTGCTACAAATTGATAAAAATATTTTTCCAAATGTTGGCACTTTTTTTTTTATCTCAAGGCTCTTTAGAGATATTGTTCAAGAAATGTCGCTCAAAAGATTTGTTAGGCATGTGCAAAAAATGAAACACTATTTGGTGTTAACTAAGCTACCTAGACAAATCAATGTTGGTGTTGTGGCATGAATTGAAAAGTAGAACTTTTGATGGCCTTACATTTTACTATACTTACTCTTCTTGCAACATTCCATTCATTTCCATTGCAAGAAAACTATTATGAGTTGGAAAATTCCATGAGAATATTTTATAGATAGATCCAACATCCAATTATATAAATATACATGAAGTTTGTACTTTCCACTAATTGATAGAATCATCTCACCAAAATTTGAAACTTTTTGGTCTCAAGGCTCTTAAGGGATATTGTCAAATTGATATAGCCTATAAAATTTAGGAGGCATGGGCAGAAAAATGAGGCTTCATTTATCATTAATAAGCTCAGTTGAACCTAAACTAGCATTGTTAGTTCCTCGCAATAACATGTGATTTATAAAATTGCATTCTTGATAGCTTAACATTGCCCCAAACAAATGTTTTTGCAACATTTTGTTCATTGCCATTATGAACTAACTACATTGACTTGGGAACATTGTGAAATTTTTATAGATGGACCCAAATACAAACTATAGAAACAAACATGATGTTCATTCTTCCCATAGATTAAGAGAACCATCATGCCAAAGTTCACATTTTTGTCTTAAGGCTCTTGAGAGACATTATTTGACCAATCTAACCCCAAATGGTTGAGAAGTATGGGTGGTGGAATGAGGCCTAATATAATGTTAAGTAGCCTACATGGATGTGTTGATGTTATCAATATGGTGCCATAATGCAATATTTATAAAATTACACTCTTGAGACCCTAAAATTGCACAATCCACTATTGGAAGAATATGTGCACTGACACCAACTTGATGATTTTTTTATTTTCTTGAGAATACACTTAATAGAATTCTTCTAATTAGTTATCCTTAGTTCTCAATTATATTGTTTGAGAATCTAAAGAGTTCTAGAAATGATAGAAAATCTATCCACCAAAGCTAAAAAAAACCTTCAAACATGTTTTTGATTATTGATTTTAGATGGACAATTCCTACCAAATAGTATAAAAAACAAAATGAAGATCCTTATGTAAATATATGCTAATCATAAGGTGTTATTATCAATAAATATCTTCTAGATAAATATTATAGACCTATTCAAACTTTTGAGGCTTGTAAGGCTCAATATTCTTAAATAAAAACCTATTCAAATCATTTACAAACATATATTGGAAGGTGAAAACATTAACACACATAAAGCATTATATGATTCAAACAATGATAATCAAATAAAATCCATGGAGACACAAAAAATATTTTTATATGCTAATCTTGATAAAGCTACAAAGGAATTTAAAATTTCATCAAAATTATAATATAGGCTATAATGAAAATTATAAATGCAATTCCATATAGGAATACATTGTAATATACATGAATATAATGTCATAAGGCCTATTATTCCTTAATTTATATAAGAAAATGTCATTGTATAAACTATGAACTAATTATAAACATTTGGCCTCTCTTTGCTTGAATAAAAGATGATGTTGTGACCTCATAATTATCAATCCTCATGCTAAACTAACCTCCTTTGATCAAGGCTATATTGTATCTTGGATTTTTTATATAAATTAAACATTAAATATTATGCCAACATTTTGTAACTAATAATAGTATTCAAAATGATCCCTGAGGATATGTGGATGACACTCTTAACTTTCAAGCACTCCATTAAAATTCTAGCCACTTCTGATTTGGGTAACAAAAATATGTGAGCTCTTGTTGTAGGATGTTATTGATACAATGAGCTACATAAATTGTATGGACTTGAGTTCTCCTTTTCTACCGCGATCTTTATGGAGGCTTATGTTTTGAATAATCCTTCCTTTCTACATGATATCTCATTTGGTAAGGCATCCTCTTCATGCAATAACAATTCTAATCCAAGTCTCATGGGTTCTCAGGTTCCAACCTTGGGAAGACACTAACCCATATCCCATGCCAAACATTCCCCAATTCTGAAATTTAGTTCTAAGGTGATAGAAGGTGAACACTTATTTGCTTCCCATGGTTTAATTGTTTATTTTAATCGTATTTAGATGAGCCTTCTAGAGCTTAATAAATATATTATGATAATTGGTGCCCTCTCATGACTGCTAGTTTAGAAATCTACCCTTGCACTTAGGGTTTTTCATTGCAACTTTTAACTTGATCAAAGATCATAAGTCAATTCTTTGTAACCATTCTTGGATTTGGGGATAAAATTCCTTATGTTAAAACCTTGACATCCTAACTTCAATCCATCCATAGAATCCTTCATTTTCATTTTGACTTGGGTTTATTTTCCAAATCTATTGCTCTAGCTTTGGATTGTGTCATGCTTTAAATCCATTGACAACTCTTTAGGTAATTTTCTAGCTGCTAATAAGCTTACAATAATGTTCACCCATGATACTTTCACTCACATTTTGGTTGATTTAGACATATCAAAGAATTTACCCGTAGGAATTACTTTGAAAGTTGTAAATTGTTCTTGGCTTAAAATTTTGGACTATGAAGGACTGCCTTTTTGTTGTTGTAAACATTATGACATAAGCCATGTTGCTATATATTTCCCTAATAAAAACCATAAATTATTTGGTCATGTCTCATCATGGAAAGATTCTCTACCCCACCATTTCTCCATTTCTATCACAAAAATAACTCTGAGCTCTCCTTAAAACACTAATAAAGTAGAGGCATCTTTCTTAAATTTAGGTGACTCAATTTCTTCCCTAGTAGTGTGAGGATAAAGAATGTTGGCCACATCAATTGAGTGATGTTGCTCAACCATTAATCAATGAGGATGGGAATGAAAATGATTGTTGGATTACCCTGTAGAGGTGAAGGAGAGGTCCATTTAGAAATTATTTAGGTTAGCATCAGATTCTGTTAGAAGATTAATCTTTACTTGGTAAAGGTTATTCTTTAATTGTAATTTTTATTAACTTGTAGGAATATTCCAAAGGAATCCCTACAAGTCTTTTGTCTTTGTCATCTCACACATGTGTGAGGATGACTTATTTTTAATTCCTTTATTAAGGAATATTTGTAACCACCTCCTTAAGAGGTGACACTTTACACACACATAGATGAATGGTGGCATTCATTGAGTTGGGAGTTACATTCTAACTCCTTCTTCTCACTCTACTTATTGAGGTGCCTCTCCTCTCATTCTTCAAGACTCATGCAAGCAAGCTAAGGTGAAGCTCTCTCTCTTTGTATTATTCTTTAGGCATTTTGCCTCCATTCATAATATTGGGGTTTTTTCTTGTTTTTTCCCCTTAACAAATTCTTGTGTCTCTCTTGCTTTGGTGGTGCTTGGTTTGGCTACTTCAATCTATTTGGTAATCTCTTTCCTTCAAACAATTGCTCTTTATTAGTACTTTCCATTGCTCTTTTCTATTTCCTTTCATGGTATCAGAGCTTGGTATTACTAATATTTTGTGAGCTACATTGTTGAAGGTTTACCAGATTTTTCAACACACCATTGGAGTCACTCTCAAAGAGGAGAAGAAGAGCAAAGTCTCTAATCTTGGTTGTTTTTTGTCTTCTAACTTTTTTTTGTGCAGGAATCTTAGTTTCCTATTGTTCAGATTTTCAATAATTTGTTCTTAAATCTATTTGTATATCTTGCAAGCCTTTAGAAAACCCAATAAGGGTTTATCTTATTTTTCAATTTTCAATTTAAAGTTTATTTATTTTTATAGTTATACAAATTTGCATATTAAATCTGTAAAAAATCATTTATTTTTTTCTAACCCTTGTGCAGGATTTCTTAGTTATTTATTTAAAATTTCAAATCTATTTGCTTTGCATGCATATTTAATCTTTTGATTTTTTTTAGAAACCCTTAATAAAGAGGTTATATTTCAATTTTTTTTTAAGATCTGTAATTTTTTTTACAATATCAGGAATAATCTAGCCCTCATTTTAGCTTAGATTTGTTCTTTATATATATATATATATATTTAAAAAAAAACTCTATCAAAATAATCTAATATCCATTAAATCTTATCTTTTTAAAAAAATTTAACCCTATTTTTTAAGGGTTTCAAAAACCTTTTTTTTAATTTCTTTTTTTTTCATATTTATATCAAATAAAAAATCTTAAACCCTAACTCTGTTCGCTCTGCCTTTGGCCCTCCGCTGCTCCCCTACCTTTGTGACCTTAGTCTTGACCTTTGCACCTGCCCTACCCTACTCATCCGCATGTGTATATTTGTAAAAAAATCTGTAAAAAATTCTGTATATCTCGGCCTATGTATTTAAATAAAACAATCTTTTAAAAATATATATAGAGAGTTTTGGCCTTTCGTAGGTTAAAACCTGCGTTGCCTTGCACTGCTACCCTCGCGGCCTGAGCTTCTACTCCCTCCCCTTGCTTTGCACCACCTCTCCGCATTCTTCCATCGCTCTCCTGAACACTACCGTCCAAGCCCGCGTTAAAACATCTTAAAATCCCATTTCTAATTCTTTCGCCTATCTTTTAAAGTAAAAGTCTTTTTAAAAAAAGCCCGCCTGTCTTCATAGTGTAATTTTTTTTAAAAGAATATCTTCATATCTAAGTTTTCCAAATAAGAATCTTAGCCTTTTAAAGGCTCAGGCACTTTTCATGATTTCTTTTAAAAAGTTTTATTATTAGACTTTTAATAAGTTTTAATAAAATATTAAGATATTAATATTTAATATTAAAACTTTTATAAATTTTTCTTAAATATTAAATAAGTTTTAATTTTAATGATTAATCACAATATTAATCATTTAAATATATATCAATTTTTTTAAAATTATAATTATTATTATTGTTAATCAAAATATCAAGTAATTTAGTGTTTTTTTAAAATAGATTTTTTTTTTTGACTAAAGAGGTTTTATTTTTTAAATTTAGACAATTTATTTTTTAAAAGAGGTTTTTTTTAAAGATTTAATTCAATCAAGAAGGATTTTTTTTTTGTAAGCAAATATTTAAAATAGTTATTATTTCTCCCATAAAGTTGTGAATTTTTTTTATTATTGCAATCATGTCTACTTTAATTCCTGAAATTAAGTTGAATTCTTCTAACTATCATTCTTGGAAGACTCACATTTCATTCATTTTTCGATTTAAACATCTTTTAGATGTAGCTACAGATCCTAAATCTAAACCAAGTTCATCTGCATCCAAAGATGAAATCGAAAAATGGAATCTCAAAAATGAGGAAGCCCTTGGCCTCATAGGTATCTCCATGTCACCTGAACTTTATGTTCACATTGGGACATGTACAACTGCCTATGAAGCATGGGACAAACTCAAAACAATTTATGATAGTACAAATGAATCAAGAAAAATTCAAATTCAAGATCAACTTGAAGATTTGAGGTATTCTGATTTTAAATCTATGGATGAATTTTTATTGAAATTTGATGCTTTAAATAGTCATTTGGATGGTTTAGGAGTTAAATTAGATAATCTTAGATTAATTCATCTTATTCTTAAAAAGTGTCTTCCTAGACAATTTCAACAATTCATTACTAATATTCATGCTCAATTAGCTATTCCTTCTTTAGCTACTCAATTAACTTATGATATTTTTCGTGATTTATTAAGACAAGAAGAGGCTAAGTTAATTCAGTTTGGTACTCTTAAGTCTAATGAACATGCTTTCTTATCTAATCATAAGCAAAATTTTAAACCTCATTCTAAACAACAACATTATAATTCCAAACCTCATTATAATAATGGCAATGATCCTAGAAAGTTTAACTCTTCTAAGAAACCACATTGCACTTATTGTAATCAGGATGGTCATTGGCAAAATACTTGTTTTAAGAAGCAAAATGAGAAAAAGCCTATGAAGCAAAATAATCAACATCAAAATAAACCTAATAATAATAAGTTTCAAAATAATGCAAATCAATCTAGACGTGCTTTTACTTGTAGTTCTAATGTTTCTCAAGCTCTTGAATGGGTTATTGATTCAGGTGCATCTCAACATGTTACTTCACATAAAGAAGTTTTTGAGTCTATGCAACCTGATATATCTAATGTTCCTCTTCAACTTGCTAATAATCATACTTGTAAAGTAGAAGCAATTGGAGATGTGAATGTTCCTAATGGTAAATTGCATGATGTTTTATATGTTCCTGAATTAAAGACTAACTTGCTTTAAGTTGCTAAGCTTTGTCAAGATTATAAAATAGAATTTTACAAAGATATGTGCTATGTTATTGATCCAAAACAAAACAAGGTCATTGCTAATGCTAAATTATATAATGATAATTTGTTCAAATTTTATGAGTTTGCTCAATCTAGATGCTCTTTAATATCTACCATTGATTTCAATGTTTGGCATGAAAGACTTGGTCATATAAATTCTAACAATATTGCTTTAATGCAAAAGCTTAATATGGTAGATGGATTGCCTAGTATTGTTCCATCTAAAATTGTATGCACAGGATGCATGAGTGGTAAGATGCATAGGGAGCCCTTTCCACATGGTCAATCATGGAGGGCAACTCATAAGTTGCACCTAGTTCATAGTGACCTTTTGGGACCCATGGAGAATAACTCCATCCAAGGATCAAGGTATGCACTTACTTTTGTTGATGATTTTTCTAGAAGAACTTGGATCTATTTTCTTCATAGTAAGGATCAAGTTCTTGATATATTTTCTGAATTTCATAAATTTGTTGAAAGGCAATCTGGTTTTAAACTTAAAATTCTTAGAACTGATAATGGTAAAGAATATGTGAATAATGCTTTTAATAGTTATTTGAAATCATTTGGTATTAAGCATGAGCTAACTATTCCCTATACACCTCAACAAAAGGTGTAGCGGAAAGGAAGCATAGAACTATTGTTGAAATGGCTAGATGTATGTTACATGCTAAAAATATGTCTTATAAATTTTGGGCAGAAGCTATGTTTTGTGCTACTTACATTATTAATAGGACTCCTACTAAAGCTTTAAAGGATATAACTCCTGAAGAAGCTTGGTCTGGTAGGAAGCCCAATCTTAAGCATTTAAGGATTTTTGGTTCAATTGCTTATGTTCACAAACCTAAACAAAAGAGGCAAAAATTAGATGCTAAATCTTCTTATCATATTTTTGTTGGTTATGATGAACATTCTAAAGCTTATAGAGTTTATAATCCTCTTACTAACAAAGTTAAAGTTGCTAGAGATGTATGCATTGCTGAAAATGGTGTTCATGATTGTTCTAAAGTGCATAATATTGATTCTTCTCAAAATAAAGTTATTCTTGTGGAGGATACTCCTCAAGTTGAAACTCCTCTTAACCCTCCTAATGCATCTCTTACTCATAGTGATAGTGATGATGAAAATGTTGAAATTTCTCCTCATGATTCTTCTTCAAGTGATGATACTCCTACATCTAAAAGAAAGCCAAAATGGTTTAAAAATTTGTTGCAAGAAAGTGAGGACTATTTAGCTAAAAATCCACCTAAAAGAAGAAATGCAAATTATTGTAATCATGCTTTGATGTCTAACATTATGAATTCAAATGATCCTCAAACTTATGAACAAGCTAAAGATCAACCTCATTGGCAAAAGGCTATGCAAGAAGAATATGATACTTTAATTGCTAATAATACTTGGGATTTAGTTCCATTACCTCAAGGTAAGAATCTTGTTTCATGCAAATGGTTGTATAAAACTAAGGTTAATGCAAATAATGAAGTTAGCAAGTTTAAAGCTAGATTAGTTGCTAGGGGCTTCTCTCAAGTTGAAGGATTAGATTATAATGAAACATTTGCTCCAGTAGCTAAGATGCCAACCATTAAATTAGTTCTTGCTTTAGCTTCTCATATGCATTGGCCTATTCATCAAATGGATGTTAAAAGTGCATTTTTAAATGGTGATTTACATGAAGAAATTTATATGTCTCAACCTTTGGGTTTCATTAAGGAAGGAAATGAACATCTTGTTTGCAAATTGAAGAAATCAATTTATGGTTTAAAGCAATCTCCTAGAGAATGGTATTCAAAGATCAATGCCTTCTTTTTATCTCAAGGTTTTATTAGAAGTAAAAATGATCCAAATTTATATATTAAGCATAGTGAAGATGATATTGTGATTATTATTTTATATGTTGATGATTTAATTATCACTTCTAGTTCTAACAATTTGATTAGTGATGTTAAGTCTCAACTCAATCAACAATTTCAAATGACTGATTTAGGCCTATTACATTATTTTTTGGGTATGCAAATTTGGCAAACACCTAAAGGTATTTTTCTTTCTCAACATAAATATGCTCAAGATCTCTTAGATAGATTTAAAATGAATGATGCAAAGTGTGTTTCTACTCCTTGTGAATTAGGAACTAAATTAATGGTTGATATGGAAACTCCTTTTGTTGATCCTACTTTATATAGGCAATTAGTAGGAAGTTTAAATTATCTAACTCTTACTAGACCTGATATTTCTTATAGTGTTGGATTGGTTTCTAGATTTATGTCTAAACCACAACAAACTCATTTTAAAAAAAAAAAAAGAATTTTAAGATATGTTAAAGGTACTCTTAATCTTGGTCTTTTTTATGATGCAAATTGTGATTTTTCTTTAAAGGGTTATACTGATTCAGATTTAGGAGGTGATCCCAATGATGGGAGATCCACTTGTGGTCATTGTTTCTTTGTTGGATCAGGTGCAATCTCATGGAATAGTAAGAAACAACAATCTACTTCTCTTTGTTCTACAGAAGCTGAATATAAAGGTTGTACAAATGCATCTAAAGAAGCATTATGGTTAAGAAGATTACTTGAAGACTTGGGTCTACCTCCAAAGGATCCTACTCCTTTATATTGTGATAATCAAAGTGCTATTTCTTTGGCAAAGAATCCAATTTTTCATGCAAGGACCAAGCACATTTCTCTTCAACATCATTTCATTAGAGAGCAAATTGAAGACAAGCAAATTTCTCTTTTGTATTGTAAAGGTGAAGATCAAGTTGCAGATATTCTCACCAAAGTTCTTTGTAAAGATAAATTTCTCGCTACGTGTAAAATCTTGGATTACAACCATTGAAGGGTTTTGATGTAACCTCCCAAGTAAACAGGAGACAGAAGATTAATCTTTACTTGGTAAAGGTTATTCTTTAATTGTAATTTTATTAACTTGTAGGAATATTCAAAGGAATCCTACAAATCTTTTGTCTTTTTGTCATCTCACACATGTGTGAGGATGGCTTATTTTTTAATTCCTTTATTAAGGAATATTTGTAACCACCTCCTTAAGAGGTGACACTTTACACACACATAGATGAATGGTGGCATTCATTGAGTTGGGAGTTACATTCTAACTCCTCTTTCTCACCTCTACTTATTGAAGTGCTTCTCCTCTCATTCTTTAAGACTTGAGCAAGCACGCCTAAGGCTGCAACTCTCTCTCTCTCTATCTCTCTCTCTTTGTATTATTCTTTAGGCATTTGCTCATTCCCTTAATATTGGGGTTTTCTTGTTTTTCCCCATAATTCTTGTGTCTCTCTTGCTTTGGTAGGTTACTTGGTTTTGGATGCACTTCAATCTATTTGGTAATCTCTCCTTCAAACAATTGCTCTTTATTAGTACTTTCCATTGCTCTTTTCTTTCCTTTGATTCTCCTTCCCTCCCATGTCAAAATTGGGATGGAAAATTAAAAGCTAATGTAGTTATTGGCACCTCCCAACATCATGCGTTTAGGATTATCAATTATAGTCATGATTGCATCATTTTTATCTTTTTCTAAACACATTTTGGGTTTGAATCTTTTGTAAAATCATTTAATATTTGATAAAATGGAGAGGCTCCTTATCTCTCACTTACCTATAAAAAATAGTATTCAAAATGACATAAGATAATAAACACACTTATGAAAAATTGGTGGTCCCTCTTAATGGACCTTTGATTCTCAACCTCATTAGGAGTGGCATGTCAGTAGACTAGAGTTATTGCATCGACTAGCGAAAAAGAAGTAATAGATGATAAATGAATGACAATCATTCATAATTACTTAAAGATAATACATTTATAATTATTGATACATAATGTAATCATACTCAGGCCAAAGGCATATATGAATAAACCACAACAACAATACTAATATCTACTCCTTCCCATATATGGGGAGGAGTCTCAATTAAATCCATAAAATATAAAATAGGAACATATTATTTGAGCTAATTATATACATACAATCCATAACTAGAAAGTTATAAATTTCCTACTTTGCAATCCTAGAGCCATATGTTTTGCATAGTATAGTGCTCATCTACCTAGTTGTATTCTAGGTTCATTTACATGATTTTATGTATCCAAATATTGGAATAATTCATGATGACCCCATATTTATTTCAAACATAAAATCTACCCTAAAAATGTTAGGTCAAAATTTAATTTTGGGCACTTTTACACCAGTTAGCAAGCCTAGGGACACATGACACTAAAATGACAGGGTCTAAGTAACCTTTGTTTAGATAAAAAGATTCATGTAAAATATAGCCTCATGTTTCCCTAACTTGGATGCAAATGGTAAAAGAGAGTTGAGCCTAAAATAAAACACCAATCCCTTTTATTTTGAACATAACAAGATACTCTTCCAAATAAGGTTTCTCTTGATATTTGTAGAGTTATAAAGTTTTCCTCTATTGATTGTGGCTAGGTGATTTAAGGCTAAATATTGAAGCAATATGTGAATATTGTCTTTGATGGAATTTCTTTTGTTGGTGATATGATTTATGGATCCCAAATCCTTAAAATATGATAATCTCCCAAGTGTTAGGGGTGTCAAACTTAGAAAGATTACCACAAACCTATATTCAAGTTGGAAAACTTAGGGCCGAGTTTTGAGGTGGGTAAGACCTCCTTTGCTTTTGGCTCTATAAGACCAAGGGGGGTTTCCCTAAGGTGTTGGGATATAGATTACCACAAAAAATTGTTAGGTAGGAAGTGTTCCATGTTAAAAGATTGAGGCACACAATGCTTTCCTCAAAATGTTAGTCAGGGGAAGTGTTCCATGTTCATGATTCCTTTCATTCATAAGTGAGTAATGAGGAAGTATTTGTTGATAATCTAGTTGAGATGTGATATCTCTAAACATCCCACCATTTTCATACATTTATCTTAATTATTTGAATGCTATCAAGAGAGTTTAGGGAATGGATTTGAGGTATATGGTTCTCTCATCTAGCCTCATTTTATTTTGTGAGACACAATCATTAGGTTAGGACTTGATTGTTGTTATGGTGTGATTTCCACCATCTCAAAGCAGGTGCATCATGTTAGTTTCATTCCGCAGTTGGTAATTCTTCCCCACTTGTTCCACCTTTCTTGGAAATAGTGATTTCTTGTATTGTGTGATGTGAGCATCATCCTGTTATTGAAATCAAGGAACAACTTGAGAGGGGGTGAATTAGTGTTTTCAATTTTTGCTTTATTAATAGAATTTTAAAGTACATATAACATTCAACCAAAAGAAATATGCATGAACATAAAATAAGCAACCACAACACCATAACACAAGGATTTTTATGTGGAAACCCTGTTAGGGGAAAAACCACGGTGGAGGTCAATCCACAATATTAAATGAGTATACTCAAAAAGATGTTTACAAAAATGGGAATGCACTTGCATTCAGGTACACTGCCTAGAGCTCACTGCTAAAAAAAATAAAGGCTTACTACCTTACAATCAGTTTCCAAAGACAACTAAGTGGTGAACTGAAATAACATCTACAAATTCCTGAGAATAGTTCCGATTAAGTACATTAATCGATTTCTTGACCTTCTATCTGATTCTGCTCTTTTGCTTTGTCTGCTTTAACTCGCATCACAAAATCCTTTTATGCATAAGTGAAACTATGCATAATCACTCTACAATCCTTTTGACTTTCACAACACACATCAACACACTTCGTACATGCATCAAAATGATA
>VDFB02053538.1:0-11978 GCA_007258455.2 Sequoia sempervirens
GACAATGGATGCATTAGGATCCAAGATGGTACATATAGCTACTCTGGTGATGGGAGAAGAAGGGGTCATCTATAATATCTCCACCACTGATTTGGGAACAACAATGAGAGAGTAGAAAATCGACCATCTTCAGGGATCCATCGCCACCATTGTGCATTAGATGAATAATGATAAGACCTCCAAGGAGGAGCTAAAGGCACAAGTACTAGATTTGATAGCCTACATACAACAATTGTCTTTCACTAAGGAGCTTCCCACCATGTAATCAATGCCACCACAACTACTGTCCAAGGACCACATTGACAAGCTAGAAAGGAGAAAGAATTGGAAAAAGGCCATAGAGGATTGGTTGCAATAGGTCCTCTACAATGGAAATATGGGCATTGGTTGTGCTGTTAGGACATCAAACAAATTCTTGGAGGTGAAAAAATAGCTTGAGGGCATGAGAAAATCTACATTGACTTCCTAGAGCTATATTGGATTACATATCCTAAAATTGAGGTAATCCTTAGGATGCCCAAAAGAACATGGGAAAAGGACCTTGCATTGGTAAAGGATGATCATTGGCCTATAGAAACCTAGAAGTTGGGCTTTGATCATAGGAAAGAAATATTGGAACGGGTGCTCCATGAGGTGGAGCTTGATATTGATTAGGTTAAGGAGATCAGGATAGCCTGTGGGGAGTATTTGAAATTAATGACATATTATGATATGCCCACTGTTCAGCTGGACCCTCAGAAGATAAGGTCGCTCTTCCATAAAAAAGATGGAGAGTGGAACCACAGATGCACTTACGCAAGATTTTATGGGTTTTTTGTGTGAGCCTTCACCCAATCTGAGCAAGTGATGAAGAATACTCCCAAGTATGATAAAGATTGGGATGTGATTACTAGCTGATCTAGGAAATTGAACTTCCAGGTGCATCAATCTAATATTATGGAGTGGAGCAAGCTTTAGACGCTAATCAACAAATTCATGGAATATGATACTATGAAGAAACAAGAAGGAAATCTGGTTATTGATAATGAATTCCTTACAAAGTAGTTGCGGGAAGGCAATTAGCTAAAAGACAAAAGAGCTACAATACTGCCCACAAGAATTCCTTACAAAGTAGTTACAGGAAGGCAATTAGCTAAAAGAAAAAAGAGCTACAATATTGCCCACAAGAGGACAAATTAGGCTAAAAGAAAAAATGTAATTTTAAATTGTAAAATATTTGGGTGTGAGTGAAACCCTAATTTGTAATGAATCTTGGCCACACAATAAGATTAAATCTTGGCCATCCATTTTTATTTTTGGACTCTATAAATATGGGGTCTCCTCTCATTTTCAAGAGAGAGTTGAGTTGTTGTAAAGACATGTTGGAATTTTAATAGAAATTCATTGATTTGGTGGATTCTTGAGTTCCAACTTCATGTTGCATGATTCTTCTTCTCATAGTTAGTGAATTTGGATAAATTTACTTTGTTGTTCTTTGTGTTTTAGTTTTCTTTAGTAGATTAGTTAATGCTCATTGGTTTTGAAGAATTCTGTTGTGTTGATGCCCTTCCTTTTTCATGCTTTTTACTATTTATTGATGATAAACTGAAGTGTAAAGCTTTTCTGAACATTATATGAATGTTGCACTTAAATTCTATCTCTTTTTCATGCTTTATGGTGAATGAAAGGTTGAAAATTTATAGACCTTAGAAGATTGCACTGGTTTCATGATACTTTAAGTTGATTTGGTTAAGTGGAACTTTGTTTTGGGAAGGTTGTCCACTGTAGGGTCCTCCATTGTCACTGTTGATCAGTAGTTTTAGCTCTAGGAACTTGCTCCCTTCCCTGCCCTTTTTAATTTTCTTTTAAATAGGTGCTTTAGGTAAAGTTAATTGCACATTGTAAAGCAAAATCTGAAGATCAAAGTGGAGTTTGAGACTATTGTCCTAAACTTATAGCAACAAATCAACACCTCAAAAAAAATTATAAACTCCATTTTTAAAGGATCCAATTCCCCTCTAGTTTGACCCACGTAAGGCTACCCTGTGATTACCAGCAATATCACACTAAACCAATTGAGATATTACAAGCATTTTCATGAACTGACACCTGAGAGACCTTGGGGTAATTTTTTGCATTGAGCAGGTGCAAAAACACCCATCAACGGGTACAATCTTGGTTATGAAGATGGATGGATTATGTAAAGGAATGGAATAAAGGGATTGGATGAGGGAGATATGTGGGATAATGGATGTGACGTTGGAAAGTGTATGGATGGAATGATGCAGTGGATGTGTGATGGGGAAATGTTTTTTAGGACCAACATTGGCACATATGGTGGGGTATGTGAAAGGATAGGAGGATTAATGGATGAATTATGTAAGGATAATTGAGGAGATGGGATAGTAAATTTTGGGACATAAGGGCCTAAAATAGATTTAGGAGATGGAGGGTGTGTATGATTAGCTTTTGGATTAGCAACTTTGGATGTTGTTATAGATTTTTCATTTGAAGGAATTGCATCTTTTTTCTTTGGGATCCACATGGTTTTGATCTTTGCTTTGGTGGGCCTTTTTGGCCTATGGGTTTGAATTTTAGATTTGATTTTTCTTTCCATCCACATGTCATTTTAAGGAAACATGAGGGGCTTTAGATTCATGTGGATGTTTAGATTTATGAATTTTTACTTTAGCATTCAAAGTGATTTTAATAGCAATGGGATAGGTATAAGGAGATGGATGATGTGGAGGAAACATAAATGGAGTGATGGAGGTAGGATTTTTAGGATGATATGTAGATGGAGGAAGTGTAGGTACATGCCTTTGTTGATCCTGATTAGGGAACATGAGAGTGATATGTTTATGATGGGTGACATGGACAGGTGATTGGTGGATAAAGGGATGAATAGGATGAGATAGAGGAGGTTATTTTGGGAAATAAGGGCCCAAAATGGACTTAGAACTTGGAGGATGTGTGATGGTGGATGGAGGGACGTAAGGACCCAAAATGGGTTTGAAAGACGAAGGAGGAATATGGATGGTTGTTTTGAGGTGATATGATGGAGGGGGGATGGAAAAAAATGGTTTACTGGAGTGACAGGAAGAGCCTATTATTCTTTTGAAGGAGGTTCATTAAGGACGTATAGAGGTTGTACCAAAAATTTTGGATTGTGAGTCTTGAGAGATATATCCAAGACCTTGTGTACACAAATTTTCTTTGACATGGATGGGTTCTAAAATACCTTGCTCATGAAAGCCTAAACCTTTTCCTTGATAGTTCATGCTTTTGAACATTCACTCTATGGTAGGGTGCTTGTTATTTTGGAAACATTATGTGATTCCATTATTAGGTGGAGGATGGGTGGCATATATGCTTGGTTCCTCTTCTACAAGGAAACCACCATGGATGAATGTGAGAGTACCGAGGGAATATAAAAGTGGTGTGGGGATAGTGGGGTTAGGCGATGATGGAGGATCATGATATGGAGATGATGGGGTAACAAGATCTTGACCAGGAGGAGTGAGTGGTAAGGGATCAAGAGAGGGATTAGTTGACATGTCAAGATTTGGATTTGTGGCAATGGGTGATAAGGGCTCATGCGATGGAGTGATTGGATCTTGAGTGACAAGGGGATGATGGGCTTAAGTGGATGAAGGAATATGATCTTGAGGTGGACCAAATGGTATGGTAGGATCTTGATGTGGAGAAATGGATATGTTGGTATGCTTTGGAAAAATCTCTTGGCATGACTCATCCTGTGTGGGTGGCATGATGACGGAGTGTTGTAGGGACTCCTCAAGTGGGGGAGATGGAAGGATGGAGGATTCAAGAAGTTAATGGGAAGGTATTTCAATGATACTAAGAGTGAGAGGAGTGGATTGGATTTGGGTGTTTGATGGATTGGGTGGATCTAGGAGTAGAAGATGGGGATTAGGTTTGGTTATCATTGACAGGTTCAGCGGCTCTCGGGAGATGGGGGTTCAATGGATTTGGTGGTTTTGATGGTTTCAACAGTTTGAGTGGTGCTAGGGGTGGGATGGAGAAGGGTTTCATCACTAGTGACTGTACATGGGGGAGTGGGGTAGCATGGTTCCATGAATTGAAGATGTGGAGTTGGGGATGTATTCTTTGTCATGAGTCCTTGGAGGACTTCTGGAGTGAGAATCATACATATTCTAGGCTTAGCTAGGGTGATGGGAATAGATGAAGGATTATGGGTTGGTGGAGGACTAGGATTATGGATTGGTGGACTAGGATTAGATGGGGGAATGGGATTGGATGGAAGACTAAAAGTAGGTGGAGGATTAGGATTTGTGGGGGGGTCAAGATTAGATGGAGGGTTAAGGTAAGAATATTGTGATATCAAACTAGAATAGGAAGATGTGGATGGTGGAATGATGTTGGAGGAAGTAGATGGGGAATTAAGATAGGAATATTGGGATGGTGGATTAAGATGGGAAGATTGGGATGGTGAATTGGGATAGGAGGACATGGACGGTGGATTAGGACAAGAGGATATGGGTGGTGTATTAGAAAAAGAGGATGTGGGTGGTGGATTGTAATAAAGGTATTGTGACAAAAGATTAGGATGGGAAGATTGAGATGGTGGATTGAGATAGGAGGATGTGGATGGTGGATTAGGATAGGAATATGTGGATTTTGGATTAGGATAGGTTGATGGGGGTGTAGGATTAAGATAGAAAGGTGTGGATGTAGGATTAGGATGGGAAGACTGGTAAGGAGGATTAGGATAGTGGGACATGGATGGGGGATTATAATAGGAGTATTGGGATGGTAGATTAGGGTGGGAAGATTGGGATGTTAGATTGGGATAAGAGGATGTGGGTGTTGGATAAGAGAAAGATGTAGATGAAGGATATGAAGAATATGCAAATGGGGAAGATAATGGATATCCCTTGTTAAAGGTAGCATAAGAATTTCTAGTAGGCGTGGGTGAAGATGTGATGGGATAGCTTGGATGAGTGATCAAATTCTAGGTGGAACTCTGGGAAAGCTTGCTAGAAATGATAACATCAAGGGAATCTATATCATACTCATCTTGATCAACAATACTTTTGTTATCATCATCAACATAATTGGGATTTCCCTTGACTACTATTTTTGGCTGCATTGGTGAAGGATAAGGATTCATGATGTTGGATGAGACGGATATGGATTGAAGGTATGGGAATAGATGAGTAGAAGGAAGGAAGAGATAATGAAATGATAAATAGATGGATTGGAAGAATATGGAAGAAGGGATCTTAAGATTTGTTTGGATATCAAAAGATCTTGGATGTAGATGGACTAAAGCTCAATTTGGGATTTAGATTAAGCTCAGATTGGGATTGGATTAAAGATAAAATTAGTATTGGATTGAACCTCAGATTAGGATGATTGGAGGTTGTTATGGGATTGATTCTAAACCAAATATAGGGGTTTTAACTAGATGACATAAGGTGTTGACAATCAGATTTTGCCAGATTTGGCAATTTTCAAAAATTGTCAAATTTTTCCATTTTAGGTAACTTCACATGTATATCTTTGAGAGTCCAATTTTTCCCAAAAACTTCCAAGAACTAAGGTAGGATGAATTTCCAACTAACATCCTAAATCGGAAACATGAGTTTCGAGTTATTAACAAAAATGACTTTTCAAAAACTAGAAAAAACACTAAATTACTATTTTGAGGGTCAAGATGAAAGTTTCAAGCCTCAAAAAAGTGTTGAAAAGGGGGCCAACCAGCTTAACGTTGATTGGGAATCCACATTCCACCTCATAACACAACCACCCATAAAATTTTAGCCCAAACGGACATCCGAGTCAAAAGTTATGGCCTTCGGAAGTTCCTGCATCAAAATCAAAACCCCTAAAAAGAAGTCTAGGTGATGGGGATTGATGAATCGATGATGGATGTTGAATCTAATGATGTTATAAGATGCACCTATGTGACTTGGTTGATGAAATGATGACTTTTGGAAAGTGTTGATGAATGGCAACAACGATGATGGGAAGACAGATGAAGGTCCATTCATGGGAAAATTCGCCTATTTGTGAAGAAAAATTTTCCTATTCAGGAATGGTAAGGAAAATTCACCTATCTATAAAGGTAACTTCACCCAAACTATGGCTAACTCAGGGAATAGGATAATTTTGGAAGGAAAGTTTGTCAAAACACTAGGAAAATTCACCCAAACAGGGAGCAGGTTCGCTCAAACTTCAAAGGACCTAAGGAATAAGAAAATTCACAAGGAAAATTTTCCCAAACTGATAGCAGGCTCACCCAGAATTAGATGACATAGGAAACAGGAGAATTTTCTAGGCATATTCACCCAAACTGAGTGTAGGTTTTCCTAAACAGCTGGAAGTTCACCTAAATAGTTTTAAATTCACCTTAATAGCTGTAAATTTTCCCAAACAACATCAAATTTTCCCAAACAACTGCAAATTCACCCAAACTATTGTAAGTTCACCCAAATTGATGACAAATTCACCTAAAGTATGATAGGTTTCCCAAAATAGTTGTAGTATTGCCTAAACTTGATGAAAATGGGTAGACTTAATTTGCAAACTATGAGCATGTCAAATTTACATCATGCATAATCATATTCCATTCATCAAATAAATCAAGACTTTATTTAAATCAAACCCAAATCATATTCCATCATTTCTAATTCAAATAAATCAAATATCAAATCATGAAAGTCAAAATCATCTAATCAGCATTAAATCAACATAATCATCATCTATTTAATCTAACCCTGATTAAATACTAATCTCTCCACTTGCATTCTCTAGATTTGGCCCATACATAAAATTGCATTTAATTGATTTATCAAAATCTTTATTTTCAACTTGGCATAGGAGAATATTCTCCAAGTTTGAATCCCCAAGTGGACATGTACTAGCAGAGGCATTATGAGGGCCTTACAGCTGCCTCTTGCATGTCCCCTTCAGAAATTCAAACTCAGCACATTTATTGGAAAATTTGAATTCAAATTCTCCCTCTCATGGGCACTCTTCCCAAATCTTGCACAACCATTGACCTATCATCATTTGACAAGTGTCATCTTCTCATTGGAGGATCTTTAGTCCCACATTCACCATCTTGGCCAATCTATCATCAAGAAAATCTATAAAATAGGGCCTTCATTCTCATTCATGGATCCAGAATCTTATGCAAGGTTACTCTCTTCATTTGAGATTTGATCTTGTCCATTTCACTCCATCATCTCCATTTTCATTTCATCATCTTGAGTTTTGATCAAGGATTGGGAAAGGGTCACTAGCACATGTGACACCAATCCACTATGGAATAGGTAACTTGTGATTTGCTTTCATAATGCTTGTAGCTTTCTTTCATTCTTTGTTGCATGTTTTAAGCATTTTGCAAGATATTTCATAGGAGTTTACTTTGGTAGATTTGTAAAATGTTAACCCTTGTATGAAGTTTAGTGCTTTTGCAGATTTTAAAAACTATGCTCCGCAGTTTGGTGCTGGAAGAGGCTAGTCATTTTATTTATTGACATTTTGTCTTTAACATTCAGACACTAATATCATTGTGTTTGACAGTAGTAATAAACTCTGTGTTTGACAGTAGTTTTAGTTCATTTGACAACAGTATTATTGCTTTTTCTGTCTAGCATTATACGTTTGTGTTTCTTCGATATGAATGCTATGAGCTAGTTGAGTTGTGATTCTTAAATGAATGCAGGTACGAATAACTTATTGGACTCATTTAGATTTATCGGATCTGTCAGAGGTTAAGGAGATTTGACGTAGAGTTCCAGAGCTAGCTAGATTTGATGCCTTGTCATTGAATGTTTTGTCATTAAATCATCAAATTAGGCAAGAAATTATGGGAATATACATAACGGAAAAGAAATAGACAAAGGCAAAGATACAAGCAATATATTGTTTGGAAGCTTTCTCATACCACACAGTAGCTATCAATAGCTAACAATACATGACATCTGAATATCGTTTGCAAGCTTGCTTGGTTTGATATGATCTTATTTATACTGCACAGTAGCTAACAAATACATGGCAGGAGTTGTGTAGAGGTATGTGTGCTAAACACAACATCATGTTTCTAGTGGACTGTACAGCGATGTACCCGTGCAAAAGAATGGATGAGAAGTGCAAACAATCTCTTTAATAACAAAAAAAGTGGAGGACTAGGATTGAACACCTATGCTGGAGTCATAAACAAAGCCAAAATCAATATGAATGAGGATCTCCCAGCCACCTTTCAATGTGGAAGTTACAATATTGAAGCTGACAAATAAGAAGCTTTATTTATTGCAGATTTTGACTTATTTGTGGCGCATAGGCGAGATGGAAATATTCTTTATTACTTTTTCGTTGATAATCTTTAATGTTCATAGTCTATTATTACTGTCAATATCCTTTGATGACTTGTTGTTTGCTATTATGTGTCAATGAAAATACTCATGAAGCAAATACACTTAACATATCATCATTTTTCTATGATTTGACAGGCGTAACATATCAAGCTGAAGGAAAGGGTACATAAATATAGGCACATCAATTTGACTTAGGTGCCTAAAAGTCAAACATGAATAAATGCATAAATCTGAAAGTTTGTTTTTTGAAATCATAAGCTGATTAATCTGCCAGACACTTAAGAAATCTGTTTGAAGATGTTTGCTCTTTAAATAGCTCATGCTCATTAAAATCGATGGAAAGTGTTTTTGGTATGATAATGATTGTCTTCAATAAACATGTGCGCACTTTTAAGATGGTGATTTATTTTTGTTGATCAAAATGATGTTTTCAAAACTGCTCATAGTTGGTTTGTTGTCTTTTAAATCATAGCCACATTTACTTAGATAAGGATATTACTCCATTAACAAAAGGCTATATGCTATTTTGGATGATAATTATTAGCTTGCAAAGATCATCATATCACTTTGATAGTCAATGATTAGGATTAGGAGGATGCTTGTGAAAGACTTATTCTTTATAGTTGGTTTATGAGCTTAATAACCTTAGCCAATAATTTGAAGAAAGGTGTCTCACAAGTATGATATCTTTTCAATAAAGTCAAAGCATGGTTCACTTATAAATGCTTTTATTTTCTTTTTTTATTATTATTTCCAAATCCTTGTTCTTTCAAAAATAAATCATGTTATTAGTTAATGATCAAAGTGAATTTAATGTTCTTCTCACATGATTTATCTTTCCTTTTTATAGGTACAAGGAAAAGCGAAAGGAAAAGGTACAAACGAAGGAAAAGTGAAGGCAAAAAGGTACAAAGTTGAAAATCAACAAAGATACAAAAGCTAGCAAAGGAAAACGAAAGGAGGAGAATTTATTTTTGAAAACTCAAAGTGTTTTTAAATGCTTTAAGTGTTTGATCAACACTAATTCACGAAATTGTTTATCTTTTCGTTTTAGAACACTAATTTTCATTTGGGTCTAAAAAGAACAATTTGATTTTTCATTGCAAAGGGCTTAAAATGAATCTTAGGACAAACTCACTAGATTTTGTTTGAGGTTAAGAATTGAACAATCAAAACTCACACTTCATTTTGGTGCTTAAAATGAACTCACAATTTCTTTGAAGGCTATAAAACGAACAAGTGCTTGAATTGTGTGATTTTGCATTTTGAATGCGTATCCTCTCCCCTTGCACTTCGTGTGATCTAGGGTGCAAGAGAAACACTCAAAATACATTTTATTGCTTTGAAACACTTCGATTTGGGCTTTAAAATTGAACATCTTGTGCAAGTGTGAGTAGGGGCATTTTCATGTACATTCTCTTTCTTTGTGCCATCAAAGATTGATCGAGTTATAGATTGTGTCTTTGCTTGCTTTTGTTTATCTTAGAGGGCCTGCCTTGGGGAAAAAGTACTCACCCAAGGGAATGACTCAACCGGTAACACTCTAAAGCCAAGAGTATTTCCGGCGGGATACCGTGTAGGTATTAGTTTAGCGCCATTATCATGCGGTGAGCTCACGACAAGATGGATCCGAAGGGGACTCTTGCCGAATGGGTCAATCTCCGCGAGCGGAGAGTCATACTAGAACCCATGTGCTAGGGTACCAAAATCATAATCTATTTGTTGGTGCAAGAGCGATTGGTTCTGAAGCCACCCCACACTCTTGCGGTCTTCTAGTAGAGATGGAAAGCATGCCATGGGAGTTTCATGGGTGTTGATGCTTGGCTGCCCTGATTGATGATAATGAGCTGTGGAGGGGAGCCAGTGGGGTCAAGCATCTAACCATCCGCTAGAGATAAGCGTAGCTGGACTTGTCCAAGTGGGAATCCAACAAATATTGTCTTACACATCCATAGGGCTTGTACTTGTTCTTCATTTGAAAACACAGTGTGGTATTCGAAAACATTTTGCAAACAAACATTCAACATGATTCTCAAAATTTCAAACCCTTTTGAAGACAAATATCATTGACTCAATCCATATGTTACTGCTTTCCCTAGGGATTCACATCCTTAGAGGTTCCTAAGCATTGGATTATACCTCAATTTGTCTTCTTGAGTAAACAATAGGAAAACCCTTGCCTTAAGTTCATTGAATTTCCACATAAAATATCCTTGTGGGGTTTAAAGAAATTAAGACATTGGACATCTTAGTTTGAAACTTTAATCAAAGAGAGTGTTTTGGTAAAATAAAGCCATTAAGCAAAGATAAGAAAAATGAACTTTCATGTGTGTTGAAGACTCCAAATCCCAAAAGCACAAATCATTGATTAGAAATCAAAAATGTTCAAATCATTCCTTGGTTACAAAGGTCTTTAGGAAGAATATGCATGCTCTTTGATACCTAGGTCTAGGAAGCAAAATGTCTTTTGGGTTCACCTAAGGATCAAAAAATCAAACCTCTTTCATCCATCTTTCTGAAACATCAAATTCATCTACAAATCATCTTTTGAAAAACCTTGAAATCATCAACGAAATGCTGAAACTGCCCAATAAAATCAACCAAACACCAAAATCATTGAGACCAAGTCCTTGAAAATTTTTATCAAAACACCTTTGGCTAGGAATGTGTAAATGCATCCTTTTGCATATCCTTAGTCAAAGTCATCCAAATCTTGTCTAGCTTAGTGTATGTAGATGAATCTTCTCCATATGTAGTGAAACAATCATTTGTTTGGTAGGTGTGGGTAGATGCATCCTTCTCATCACACATGTCAAATCATCATCCCCGAACACAACTATCCTATAGATCATTATCAAACATCTTAGGGTCTTTTTGTTCAAAATCCAAATCAAAATTAAAATCAAGATCAAGGACAAAGTCTCAAAATCTAAACATCAAACCAATCAAAAATCCAAAGCCTAGTATTTCATTCAAGATCTATCAAAGTCAAAACATCCATAACATCCATCTTTGAACATCACCATCATATCATCATCACATTTGATCCTAAAAGCATCCTAAAACTTTCACTTTGGGACATAAAATAGAGATTAATCCAAGGAATCAAGAGATTCATCTCCCATATTCTCGAAGATTGATCCTTGTTTTATGGTTCAAACAAGATCTCAATACAAGAAGAGTATGGAAGCCCACAAAGAAACTCTCGCTTCAAGTGACCTTAGCCAAAAAAAGGCAGAAATGAATCTCATAGAATCAAGCAATCCATTGATCCCCTCATCATCACAAAACCCATAAGAAGAAAATCAAGGGGAGGACCTCACCTTTGGAAAGGTCGCCCGAAGAAATAGCTGAAATGCTCCAAAATTCAGACAACCATAGAATCGTCAACATCATGGTGAGACTTAACCCTTCGTTGTACATGCTTGAACTAGCAAAAAAGGGGCCAAGTTACCTTCAGATTTTGATGTGAGTACTATAGTAGAGACATATTTTCCACCAATCTCATCCACCATCCCCATTTCATCTACACCCCCATCTCAAAACATCACGAAAAATATCCCGCAAATCATAACATCATTTGCTCCAACTCAACCCAACGTTAACAAAGGAAACGTATTTCTCAATGCTCTT
>VDFB02053539.1:0-45353 GCA_007258455.2 Sequoia sempervirens
AGACATAGTAGTTTTCTATTTTTTGTTCAGATTTTCATTTTTGTCATGCATTTCAAGCTTAGTATGGTTTTTGGTTGATGTTAAACATTTTTATTATTCATTTCCAAGCAATTTACTTTCAGCATTGTGTCTTTCTTAGCTGTAGAATGGAAATGGCTACTTTGAGTTCCTAGTGCACATACCATGCTGACCCATTTCAAGTTCACATCCTTGGATTGACAACTTAAATGAACCTTCATGATGATTGAAATAGCTATTCAGGTTAGATGTCCAATCTTTGAATCATGACTGTAAAGGCCTAGTTGTTGAATCATTGTAGGAGGCCAATATTTTTGGCGCCGTTGTCGGGGATGGTGTCAAACTAGGGAGTTATTTGGAGTCATTGGTATTTTTTCTTGTTGTAGTGTTTTTGGAAGTTGTTCTTAGTATACCCTCATTTAGGAAGTAATGACCCCCTTATTCTTTACCAATTCTTTGTGTGAGTTGGCTGATAGCGAGTTGATACTACATGCATAGAGGAAGGATAAGGGATCCTTATGGGAGATTCCTTCCTAGCAATCCTAATCCATTCCAGCTAGTTGAATATTAGAATTTTCCAAGAGAAGAAGAATAAGATCCACACCCCTTTGCTAATGCATTTCTTGATCTGACTAGCTTTGAAGTTTCCTCTGAAGACCAAAATCTACTTGAGAATCCCTTTGCTTTGGAAATACATCAAGCAGGCATGGGTGATGCAAATAGAAACAAACCTAACCAACCAACTTTTCCTTTCCCCATTTCCTATCAGAATGAAGTTGAAAACATCTAAAATATCCCTGCTTCATCACTTCCCAAGTTTTATGGACTTGTCACAGAAGATCCTGATACCTTCTTGTTTGAGTTTGACATACTCTGCAAGAGTTATGACTATACCATTTATTCCCATTCGCTTAAGCTATTTCCTACCACTCTAAAAGAAGTTGTATTAAGATGGTTCATGAGCCTAGGCATAGATACTGTGGAAACTTGGGAGGACATGAAGAAAAAATTCCTTGAGAAATACAAGGAGTATTGCAAGGGTAGTGACATGAAAGGAGGTGAAATTTTTAGGATGTAGCAAAAGGAAGATGAGAGCCTGGAGGATTATATTGCAAGGTTTTTGTTTTGCCTACAAAATCTCCACACCATACACTCAATGAAGACTCACAAAAGTTGTTTTTACTAAGAGGAATCAATGACAACTACACTAATGCCTTGGAGCTGATGGGAGGAGGAAATATCTCCCAAGTTCCTTGGGAGGATATCAAGAAAATATGCCAGAACTACTCTAGGGCAGCTTCAAAGAAAGGGAGAGCTTACCAATCTTCTATGGGTAAGTCATCTACCAGTGGAGTTTCAAGAATGGAGATTAGTCATTTGTTGGTAGAATTTTTAAGCAAGACATTATAAACAATCTAGCTACTCAGCTAGATACACTTCAGGCCAAGAAGAAGCAAGAGGAGGTAGAGGAAATGTTGGCAAAGTATTGCCCCCATTGTAGACAAAAGAAGAAGGATTGTAGATGCAAGATGGTAGCTAATATTGAAGTCAAGCAGATTGCACCCAAGTTCAATCGAATTTAGATTGAAGAAGATCAAGTCTACTATGTTGCACAAAGGAGGCCTTGGGCTCCAAGACAAGGTATGCCACCAGATCCACTCTCTTATGTTGGGCCATATTTCAATTCCTATTCATCTGGTAACCAATGGAAACCCCCATATCCTTTCAACTATGGAGGATATCCACCAAAGCCTTAGGGTAACCCTCCAAATTCTTGGACCAATCATCAAAACTCTCCACCCCAGTGGCAATAACCTCAGAGGAATTGGCAGCAATTTCAAGGACATTGGCAGCCACCTCTAGGAAATTGGCAACAAACAAATCAATGGAGGGGAGGACAACAATGGGCTACCTAGACAACCAATTACATGAAACCACCTTCCCAGCCCCAACAACCTACTATAATGCCTCCACCCACTAATTCAAGCTCAAATGCACATAAACCTACTCAGCTACCAACTCATCCCACACCCAATCCAAATAACAAACCACAACAGTAGCCTGCATACTCTGCTGATTCAAATCAATTCCTTGCATATGCTGTGAGTGTAAATGACATCCACTTGTGTTTAGGAACTACTTTACCATCCCCTTCCAAGCCCATTATCACCGAGCTTCATGTGGAAGAGGAACCTTTGAATGATCTCATTCAGCCAAGTGTACCTAAAAATCTTGAACTAGTCCAAGTCAAGCAGACTGAACAAGAACCAACATTTCCTCAGAGATTGGAAATTTCCAAGAAGAAGGAAGAAAAGGAGGACACAACCTTTGATATCTTGGATCAACTAAAGCATATATGTGTCCAAATACCTCTATTTTAGGCCATAAAGGATGTCCCAATCTATGGCAAGGAAATCAAAGAAGCATGCCTTTAGAAGCCAGGCAGGAAGAAGAAATACCCCACTACGGTTCATGTGGTGGGACAACTAGCTAACATCATGCTTGGAAAAGTGACTATCCCTAAGTATAATGACCCAGGTAGTCTTGTGGTAGCAGTTGTTATAAATGGGATTCAAATAAAGAATGCTCTAATTGATTTAGGGGCAAAAATAAATATAATGACCAAGGACATCCTGCAGCTTGTTGATAGTTCTACTATTAAGCCTAATGGTATAGTGGAGGATCTTGTGGTGATTCTAGACTCTTGGGAGTACCTAGCAGACTTCATGATTCTTTCTCCTAAAACTACACTAGGCGGGTATCCCATTATACTTGGGAGGCCATGGTTAGCAACTGCAAATGTATATATTGGATGTCGGTCAGGTGACATGACCATTTCTAATGGGAAGAGCACCAAAAAGTTTGTTCTTTATCCTCTTGATCGACCATCCCATGATGAGGATAATCTCGTATGGCCACATGTTGGTGAAGAGGCTGAGGAAACTAATTTTGTGGCACAAATTATGATGTTATGCAGAAGCTCCTTCATACAACTTCAAGATGAAGATGAAGTATTGGTTAACATCATTCAAAACCATTGTGAGGTGGAGGAAGCATCATCTTCTCATTCTGATACCCAGTCAAGACAATTTTGTCTGTTCTTCCTGCAACCACTGTTCCTACAGACATTCTTCCTACAGCCACTCTTCCTGCAGCAACATATATGTCCCATACATTTCTGCCATATGAACTCAAGGTACCATGTGTTAATGAAGCAGTTGTGATAGAGTCAACTACACAAGTACAGGTGTCACAAGGAAAGTATTTGAATGTTAACAACAAACTGAGTGAAGAACAACAATTTTTATTCAAAAACTTATTGTGGACCCACCAACATGCATTTGTGTGGGACTATCATGAGATGAATGGATTGGATCCTAAGCTTTGCACTCACAGAATTTATATCTAAGATGATTTCACTCCAGTGAAGCAGCCATGAAGAAGAATTAACCCTGCATTGAGAGAAATTGTAAAAGGATAATTGCAGAAGTTGCTAGATGCAGGATTTATCTACCCCATTTCAGATAGCCAGTGGGTATCTCCATTAGTGATTGTGCCTAAAAAAGTAGGGAAATGGTGAGTTTGTGTTGATTACAGGGAACTTAATGTTGCTACCCCAAAAGGGCCATTTTCCCTTACCTTTCATAGATCAAGTTGTGGACTCACTTGTAGGAAAACAATACTTTTCTTTTCTAGATGGATTCAACGGCTACAACCAGATCCAAATTGCACCAAAAGACCAAGAGAAGACCAATTTTACCTATCCATAGGGGACCTATGCCTACTCGGTACTCCCATTTGGCTTATGCAATGCACCTGCGACTTTTCAAAGGGCAGTCATAAGTATATTTTTGGACATTTCTCATGATTGTATGGAAATTTATATAGATGATTTCATCAACTATGGTGTTGATTTCAATGAAGCATTGGAGAATCTCAGGAAATTCCTATAGAGATGTGAATATCACAATCTCTCTTTAAACAGTGAAAAGTGTTTCATGATGATGCAGGAAGGTGTAGTTCTTGGGCACTACATCTCTCACAAAGGAATTCAAGTAGATCCTGCAAAGATTGAGGTGATCACAAATATTCCCACACCTGCAAAACAGAAGGATGTTAGGAGTTTCTTGGGCCATGCAGGCTATTATATGTAGTTCATCAAGGATTTTAGACAAATAGCAGCACCATTATATACTCTTCTCACTAAAGATGTTGAATTCCAATGGACTAAAGATTGTGACAAGGAATTTTTTGATTTGAAGGTAGCCTTGACTCGTGCTCCTATACTCAAAGGACCTAATTGGGAGCTTCCTTTCCACATCCATACAAATGCATCAAATTATGTCATAGGAGTAGTCTTAGGACAGAAAGGAGGAGCTATTGAAAAATCCCTTTATTTTGTCAGCAAAAATTTGCAAGGAGTTGAATTCAACTATACAATGATAGAGAAAGAAATGTTGGCAGCGATCTATGGCCTGAGCAAATTCAGGCACTACATAACAGACTATCAAATATTTGTGCACACTAATCATGCAACCATTAGATATCTCATGAATAAACCTTTGATCACAGGTAGACTAGTAGGATGGTTATTGTTGATGCAAGAGTTTGACATAACCATTATGGATAAACCAGGAAAGACCAATGTTGTTGCAGATTTTATTTCAAGGCTAACTACATCAGAAGATAATTAAGCCATAGATGACTCTTTTTCTAATGAGAATCTATTCTCCATCAGTGTACAAACACCCTGGTATGCTGACATAACTAACTATCTGGTCGCAGGTAGAGTTTCACCTCACTTCTCTCCAAAAGAGAGAAGGGAACTCATTGGAAAATATTTTCCTTTCTCATGGATTGTTGGATGTTTGTTTTATACTAGACCAGACCATGTCATGAGGAGATGTGTGAGAGAAGATGAGACATATGGCATTTTTTATGCATGCCACAATGAACCATGTGGAGGAAATTTTGCAACCAAGAGGACAACAATGAAGATTTTGAACACAGGATATTACTGGCCAACACTCCACAAGGATGCAGGAAGGTATTCCAAAAAATGTGGTAGATGTCAAAGAATGGGAAAACCAACTAGATCTGATGAGATGCCACTTTTCCCTCAGGTAGTAATCACTCCCCTTGACAAGTGGGGATTGGATTTTGTAGGACCCATTGACCCTTCATCAAATGGTAATTCTTATATCCTGGTATGCACTGATTATGTAACTAAATGGGTAGAAGTTAAGGCCATGAAGCATGCAAGAGATAACAAAGTTGTAGAATTTCTTTATGAGGAGATTTTCACAAGGTATGGAGTTCCAAGAGAGATAGTGACTGATCAAGGGACTCAATTCACATCAACCCTTGTTGTAACACTAGTTAATGAGTACAACATAAGACACAAGAAGTCTAATCCTTATCACCCCTAGGCCAATGGTCAAGTTGAGGTGACCAACAGAGAAATTAAAGCTATTCCAACCAAAACCATAGCTTTCCATAGAAAGGACTGGGAAAATAGATTACCGGAAGTTGTTTGAGCCTAAAAAACTACTTGGAAAAAAACTACAGGCTTCACTCCATTTAAGTTGTATGGAAAGACAACCATGATTCCCATTGAATTTGAACATAAGACTCTTAGGACTGCAATAGATTTGGGGATGGATATCTTTGAGGTACAAAGAGAAAGAATCATGCAGTTGAATGCTTTGGACAAGATGAGGAGAGAATCCTTGCATCACACTAAGGTAGTGCAAAATTAGAGAATCAAGTGGCATGATAAATTTATCAAGGACAAGAAATTCCAACCAGGAGACTGGGCATTGCTTTATGATTCCAGATATCAGGACAATGCTAGAAAATTGCAGACAAGGTGGCTAGGACAATATGAAGTTGTTGAAGTATTCCCTAATGGTGTTGTTCAAGTCACTACTATTGACCTAGTCAGATTCAAGTTGCTTGCCAATGGTCATCGCCTCAGATTGTATCACAAGCCAGCTTCCAAGGAGGAGTTCCAACAACAATTCACTCAGCATGCTGCACCTGAGCTTCCTGCAACCAAAGGAAGTGGACCTAGTGTCCCTCCTTCTAGCTAATTAAGGTATGTACTTTTCATAATAAAGACTTCCACTTTCGTGGGAGTCCATTTCTTCACCCATCCACCCATCCATTTCCACCTTTTTTTTCTTCCATCGAATCACTTCATTCCACTCCACCTCATTCCACCTCATTTTCATTAATTGCTCAACTTATTTCCTAAAAAGGAAAACGGTACTTTCTCCACAATCTTTGCAACAAATCTTCCACACATTCAAGTATGTGTGCATTAATTGTTATATCTTAATTATCTTTTAGTGCATTCATTTAATTGTTGTATGTTAATATGGATGTTCACCATAGCATGCCATTATTCCCTACCCCTATCAAATCATCATTTCACATGTGAGGACACATGCCCAAATTTAGGTTGGGGGGGAGGAAAAAGATGTGAATACTTTGCCCATGTGTTAGTCCACGTTGGTCTACGTTAGAAAAAATCAAATTGAGCCAATTTGAAATCTGAGTGAGAGGATGGCTCGCATGTGTGAGGTGACACCAACTGTCGCTGCCATTTCTCACCATCATATTTTTCCTTTATTATTCCTTCCTTTCCATTATTGACCCTATCATAATCTCAAGTTGCAAACAAAAGGTAAAAAGGGAAAATTCAGTCAACATTGGCATTGGAAATTTAACAAGTGTTGTAGGAAGGTGAATTTGGTTTTCAGATGAAAATTATAGGGAGGAAACCACAATGTGATTGTTTGATTACAAACAATGGGGGGTGGGTTAATTCAAAATGAACTCATAGTGCATGATGTATTACTGTGGGATGCACCCTGCCTAGCTGAATTTAGAAACTATGGCTAGTTAGATTATTTCATGAAGCTGGATGGTTTTGATGAAGGCATTGCACTAGAATTTTCCTAGACATTATCTGAAGGGAAAGCCATGGTAAAAGGGTTGGAGGTATTGGCTACTGAAGAAAGAATTGCAAAAGTTATAGGGTTACCTGTCGATGGTGAAGATTACCATGCTTCCAGAGACGCCAGGTCAACTAGGGCCAAATTTATAGAACCAAGCAACCCTCCATTGAGCATAGATAGACAAGGGGTGAAGAGAATGTCTCTGCCTGAGCCATGGAAGCATATAGTTTTTTGTCATAAAATATATCACCTGTGAAGGTCGCTAGTCGAATTTGCATTCCATGCACTTCAAGATTTTGAATCACATGGGGCATGGGAGGAGGATGAATGTGCCAAACGTGCTATGCAACCTTCTTTCAATCATGGCGGTCGAGACTCAGAAAGGTAGGGACAATTTTGTTTCCCACCATTGTTTGATTAAATTGCTAGTTGAGAAATCTCTGCATGATGTATCTGGAATGACCTGGGAAGAATTCATAAAAATGATCAAATTAGACATGAGCACTTGCAACCTAGGGTTTTACCTCAACCCCATAGGTCCAAAAGGATATTGAGCATGATTGAAGCCACTCTTGGTGCTTCAACCTCTAGTGCAGGCCCTAGTGCAAACCCTCCTGCAACAGAAGAAACCATAGAAATTAGCTCTTCTGGGACAGAGAACTCAGACAAAGAAAGTTCTCCCCAAGATTCTGATGATGATGTTCCACTTGGAATCCTAATGAAAACTAAGGTGCAGAAAAGAGGCAGAAATGAGAAAAGTAAAAGCCAAAAAGTAGCCAACAGAAAAAAGAAATAACAAGCTCTAGGAAGCGGAAGGCTGACACTGTTCATCCTGTAGCCAAATAAAAACATGAGATCCCTTCCAAAAAATCAAGAACTGTCAGGCTAGCCTTTGGTACGCCTCCACAGGAAAGCCCTAATTCTAGAGAAATATCACAGGAGGACACATAAGCTCCAATGGGGTAGGTGAATGTTGAGGAAGAGGATGTATTTAAGACAACAACAAACATAACATTGGAAGATCTTGTTGACATTGCAGAACAAGTGGAGAATCAAGGGTATGAGGAAAATGAAGATTTCCTACAGCAAGAGTTCCTACAACAACAACAAAAACAAGAACAATCAGTACCCCTACAACCTGAATTGACAGGACAACTTGAATCCTTGTAGTTAGTACTATATGGAGAGCAAGCATCAGTGCCAGGGAAAATGTTGGTAGGAATGCATAAAACCATTGATTTCTCAATGCACATGGTAGCTATGCATTTATGGAAAGAAATGCAAAGAAAAAAAGAAGAATGGAAGGAGGAGAAGCGTAGATTGAAGAAGGAAATTCAAAAGAAATATGAGGAGATTGAAGACAAGGATGCAAAAATTGCCACGTTGAAGAAGAACGTGGATGATATGGCAGCCATAGTACCATATATTTTAAAGTGCATGGCCCCTCCAAGGGTCTATGCTCTCCACTTGAAGGAGAAATATCTGTCTTTTAAGCTAGCTATAATTGTCTTAGGTTTGAACCCTTCTATTGAGGCTCCTATTGAATTTCTCAATGCTTATCGAATTTCTTCCCCTGAAATGAAGAATTTGTTGTGTGATTTTTATCTGCATAATTATGCTGTGACTCAAGACCATGATTGGAACCCACTATTGTATGTTGGAGATGTCCAATTAAGGGCATTTATGTCTTGGATACAAAATGAAATTAGTTGGGGACAACAACATGGGGCTTATAAGCAATTGGAATCCAACATCTCTCTACCCATCAGGGCTAAATCAAGGAATCCAAGGGACATTTACAGGGAATGGCATAGAATTCTTTTTAGACCTAGCTATGGTAATAGGATTATTCCTTGGATAGAAGTAGTCTACAGTGAGTATGAGGTAAAGGAAAAAGCAAAAGAGGAAACCATGAAGAGATACCTCTAACAAAGATGGAACAACCTAACTGATAAGCTAGAATAGGCTGAGCCTCATTCCATCCAGAACTATGTTGCAACACTCAAAATAATTGACAGATATATACAGGTTGGAAGAACAAAGGGATGCTTTTGGCTTCCCTTGACTTTTCAACCACCTCTCCTAATGTGGCTCGTACCAAACTTCAGGTTTTACAACTATGATATTGTTGCAGAGAGACAAAGATGAAGAAGATTGGACATATTGGGAGGATTCTACTGGGACCCTGATTCACACACAACAAACATTGATTTAGGGTAGTTGTCAGTTGCAAATTTTAGAGCATTGACCAAGCAAAAGAACAACCCTTCCCTTGCTAGAGGACCAGCAAAACCTTAGGTTGGGGGGAGTGATGAGCCTAGCTTATGGTCTAGTTTTGGGTAGAATTTATGATTTATTTGTTGAAGATATCATGGACCTTGATGTTAAATGTTGATATTTTTATGATATTTTCTCAGAACTATAGACATTGGACTTAATCTTATTTATGCAAATATTTAATGATATTGGCATGTTATATGGACTATTTATATTAATTCTGCATGTGGCTAATGAATGTTCTTTAAGGTAGTTATAAATATGCAATTATTGTGCATGCTAACATTGCCATGTAGATATAATTTGAAGATACTAAATTGAGAAACACACTGCCAGTTGGGCATGCACCATAACATCCAACAAGGAAATCGTTCAAAGGTCAAAGGAGGTCGACGACAAGAGATTCACCATGCAAATCAAATGTAACCACCTTGTAGTGGACTTTAATGTTGTTGAGCAATATTGGCATTACTATTGTGCGAAATCTGCAGACACATCTAACTAGATTCCATGCGCACATAACCGCCTCTCCATTTTCTTTGTTTTCCCTAAATTAGCGTCCTCCCAGTTCGTGGAGTTGACCACCTTGCTTAGTTGGTAGTATAAATAAGGATCAGATGCTCCTTCTCACAAGGTTGTGCAATCTGATATTGTACTTGCATTCTTAGCTTTCAGTGATACAGTTACACTGCTCTATTGTACTCATGTTTTTTGATAAATAAAGTGAAGTTATAAGTTTGAGCATCTATTTTTTTGTTAGTAGTAGAGGATACTCATCCAAGTGGCCCACTTGGTGAGAAATATGTCCTTTAGCTTAGTTTAGCCTCTATTTATTACTTTATGTTTATTAATTAGTTAAGAATCTGGCACTGACTGTTCTTGCAGCCACTAGAATTGCATTTTGTGATTGTTCCTGCAGCCAAAGCAAACAGAGTAGTTTTATGTTTGTTGTTCATATTTTCATTTCTGCCATGCATTTCAAGCTTAGTATGGTTTGTGGTTTATGTTCAACATTTGTATTATTCCTTTCCAAGCAATTTACTTTTAGCATTGTGTCTTTCTTAGTTGTAGAATGAAAATGGCTACTTTGAGTTCCTAGTGCACATACTGTGCTGACCCATTTCAAGTTCATGTCCCTGGGTTGACAAGTTAAATGCACCTTCATGAGGATTGAAATAGCTATTCAGGTTAGATGTCCAATCTTTGAATCACGGCTGTAAAGGCCTAGTTGTTGAATCATTGTAGGAGGTCAACACTTTGTTACTACATAACTGGAGGAAGGAGAATTTAGAGTATTCCCAATAATACAACATCATCTTCTTCCTTATTAACCTTTCAAAATAAAAACCCTTATGACAATTCAAAATATTTCACTCAATAGTAAAGCCTTTAGTGTTCTACGAATGATTTTAGTTGTGCTCACTATCCCTATTTATGGGCCACCACTACCAGCCTGATCCATGTTTACGCGTGATTCATGCAAGGTATAATTGATCAAACCAAGTAACCAACTTAATCATGTAACTTAAGTCTTACATTTATAATGTTTATTTTGATTTGATGTCTAGCTACATGCACATTGTACCTCAAGCTGACAAGCTGTCAAAATCGCTACTCAAATGATATGAAATCATTACAAATCTTATTTCAATTGATCACTGGATTAATGAAATCATCATCTATAGTATGTCTTGTTGTTTTCAATATCAATCTATCCAATCACTTGCTTTAGATGTACATATGGAATTAATCTATGGTGCTGCAGCCATGCTTTCTTCAAAGAAAGACAATCTGGTGGATATGCAAAAATTGATAAAAAGATAGAAATCGATAAAAAGAAAGCACATGCCACGTGCCATACTTTCTGCCATTTTTAGTATCAAGTTATCAAATCAAACATTTTGATCACTTGGATTAGAAGAGCAACTTGATTTTAAATCTTTTAAATATTTCCTAGGTACATATGGTATTAATCCGCAATATTGCAACCACATTTTCTTCAATGAAAGACTATCTAGAAGATATGTGGAAATCAATAAAAAGATTGAGAATTAAATGAAAAGTAGAGTACTTCAAGGCATTAAAAAGAGAGAATTAAATGGATTTTTGTAGCTTAATCATTATCGATGTCCACTAATAAGTCACAATAAATTTCAATCACTTATGATTAGAACTATATGTTGAACTTGAATCATACAAAAAATATAAATATCTTTTCAGACTAAAAAGCCACCTTTTTATATTGAACAAAGTAAAAAGGATTTAAACAAGAATTGTGCCATGAAAAGTATTTTAATTTAAGTAGCCATGAAGTACATAGCTAACCTGACCAAAAATCCACTAACCGTGACAAACAAAAGTCATAAAATACATATTACAAGAGTTGTACAATAAAATATACACAATTCATTACTATTTTTTTTTGTAACAATAGCAGATGCCCTCAACTGGGTATTTGAGTAGGACGTGAATCGAATTGAACAAAGTAATAGGAGAGAAGAAAAGGGAATCACCCAAATCCTTCCTCCAAAACTCCAGACTCTGTAATGATTCATTGTTCGTATCACACACCAAACCACACCTTATATTAACCAAGGCAAGAGCTTGCGTTTTAGAAGCATGCAATTCCATTTTGCGGAAGATTCCACCAATAGGAGCTAACCCACTTTCAAAATTGTAATGCTCCAGTGTCAAATCCGAGGAATAAATAGAGTAAATGAAAGGTTGTAAATAACGTATTTCCAACGTCTTCACCAAATTTTTATTGAGCAAAATTTCCATGCAATTGGACAAGAAAGCCAAAGCTACCTCAGAAAATAGAGCATGGGGGTTGTTCTGAAGCCATTCCCTACCCACAATTATTCTTATAGCATCCTCAACCTGCACACAAGGAATTGTAAAAACCATACCCAACTTTCATCTATCGTATGCATCGTCTCTTATTTTCTCCAAAAACATTTGGGTAGCATGGCAGGCCATGAAGACTCCATATCACAATTAAATTGAGACTAAAGAAGAAAGAAAGTAAAGCCAAATATATTATAAATGATATAAAGAAAATCAAGTTGGTGAAGTATATATATAATGAAGACATCAAATACTCAACACTTGAACATTTAATTCACCACTTGATGTGACAATATTATTTCAAAAAATTGAGTCATGACTTTAAGTAATTTAATAAATAATAAAACATTAGCCATTGATATTTTAAAATCTAACGGTTTTGGAATTATTCTGGAGGTTTGAATTCATAAGTCTAGTGCTTCAGGCATTTGCTTATGGAATGCAACTATAATCGTCCATCTTGTGATAACCGTTGATCTTTGATGAACTTAGTGCTGACCATTGATTCCTTTTAGACCATTAACCACGAGTTGAAGCTCGGTCCCACCGAGGAAAAATGTTACAATCTTGCATTACCACGTAAAAATGATGACATCACCTTCTCAGCAGTGCGAGCGCACGGGAGCCACCGATCATTAATCGTCGATCCCAACCATTGATTTTCACGAGAAAATTTTGTCACCTAACTTAGGAGATATTAAAGTCTTTGATACTCCATAGAACTGATAATCACCTAGTTCAAGGGGTCGGTCACCACGATGACTCCGAAGGGTTAAGTCATAACTTAAGCAACCTTCAACTGTCGATAGCCAATCAACGATAAAGTATTATTTTAGGTGTCATGACTTTAAGTGATTTAATAAGTAATAGAATGTCAACCATTGATTTTTAGAAATCTAATGGTTCCAGTGTTATTCTGGAGGTTTGAATTCACAAGTCTAGTGCTTCAGACATTTGATTCTGGAATGCAATTACTGTCGTCCATCGGAATTCAAACATAATAAATATATTGACACTTGTCCCCATTCCAAACACTTTATGAAGGAATTTGGATGTGTGGAATATTTGTCCCAGAATAGAACAATATGTAGCATTTATATTTAGAACAATAAGTAGCATTTGATATGTAGAACAATATGTAACAATATGGAAAATTGGTTCCCTACAATAGCACTTATTACTGCCACACAAACCAGACAATACAACTCCACCTGCTGCTCCAAGGCAAAGTAGAAACATGACTCCATCACACAGATTTAGTATTTGAATCATCCTCTTAAAACTAATTTTCTTTGCACATTTAGACCAATTCATTACCCATTTCAAAACACTCATGTTGAAGAATAGATATAGATATTGAGGTAAGATGCCTTAGATACCTGAACATAAGCCTCATTTGGCATGAGTAGGAATAAGCATAATGAGCACTATTTCTTGGCGGCATTTTGAAACTGTGGGCAAAGAATCGAGATAATTACAAGTTTTGACAATTTGCTATGCTACTCGATTGCCATTATCGTTCTTTCCTCAAGTTCCAATATCCACGACTCTTTTATGATTGGTGTTTGTAACTCTTTCACCTAAAAAGATTGGTGATACACAAGGTCACTTATACCAAATAACTCATAGTATCTCGCCTATAATCTACTAAGCTGCGAGAACAATAATGACTTGGTAGGATCGTGATTACAGAATGACTTGTAATGCAATGTTTAGAAGGAAGCATCGAGTGTAATCTGAATTACTTATTTTTCTCCTTATAAAATGATGTGACTAACACAATAATCTTATTTCTACTATCATTGGCATTTTCAAAGAATCCAAATATAGAAATCAATGAGCCATTGCTAGGAAATAGGTGGCATCTACGATAGGTTTTGTAACCATGCAAAAATACCGCCAATACTTTATACTTCTACTTTCCCTTTTCACTGTAATGTATCAGAGCTTTTTATAGTTATGATAACCTCCCGAAATGCCGCAAAAACATCCACTTTCACCTCCAAGTTTTTAAATGGCACGACAGTCCTTTTTGGTAGTTAAGGAAATCGCTTCAAACACCACCCTCGTTCTCACAACTAAGCAAAATGTTGTTGGCCAACAAAATGTTTACCTCATGTGCCTATCTTTTAAACCGCATTCCAAACAATCATCTCCAAAGCAACGTTAGTGTTCTTCTACAACGTTTATAGCATTTAAATTCCAGTATGTACTCACTAATGATTATGGTAGCTGAAAAGAACATCTCTTTAGAAAGCGTGTGTTTCACCTTATCGGCCTTTACAAGAGAAGAGCTTCATGATTTTTGAAAAGAAGATTGTTAAGAAAAAACAATGGATGCATGGAGATAATAGAAATCATGACCTCCAATTCTGAGCACGTCGGTCCCAAGAAAAGCTTCATTATCTACTACAACAATTCTATGCCTTTGTATTTTCTTTTGGTGAAAGAATGGAGTTTTGGAACTCTTACCAAGGGTCGAAACTTGTTTTTAAAACCTTTTCCTTTTAAGTGTTGGTTTATTTTAATTTGTAGAGAGCTGTCATGATGCATCCACTTATCTTCTAAAATTTTTTCAACTACTTTATCTCTTGCAGACTTAAAGCACCCACAACCCATCGAAGACTAATTCATGATAACAAAATCTTTGGGTGTAAATCAGAAGTTGTGATTGACTGGGTTGCCTTACTTCTGAATAATTGAATTCCTCTATAGCAATGCCATCATGAAATAACCATTTTAACCCATAACCTGTGTTTGCACAAGGACCAAGAGATCATCAATATCACGAACACATGGAGAATCTTCCAACTTGTTAATAGGTGATTCTACGACCAGTTGTGAAATAATTGGCTTAAGAAAGACTTGAAATCAAGAAAACTAATGGTTCCATAAAGAAAACATCTATGTAAATAATTAAATAATTAGTATAGAAGATGCCATTCAATCTTTGTGAGTTTCTACTTTGATTCACTGTCTTCAGCTATTTCAATTAGTTTTCTCTTCTTCTTCATGTTGCGTATGACCAAACTTTTCGATACTGGTTCTTAGATAAATGGTGGACACACCCATCTATCAAATAATGAAAGTAGGGAACAAATACATATCTAGGCTTCCCAATTAAACTAGAGTAAAGTGTAAAATGGGATATTGTGTTGAAGATTAAATGATCTATAGGAAACAAGAAATGGGTTTGGCATCTTGACGAGGATAAATTTTTAAAAAATTTCAATGACCAAAATTGGGGATAACAATTTTGAATTGCATTGATTTGATCTTAAATCTAATATTTTCATTGATCTGAGTTTTCAAGCAAGCCTTGTTGGATCCAGGGGTGGAGGTGGGGGGTTATGAGGTGGAGGTGGAGGTGGAGGCAGAGGTGGAGGGGGATGAGGTGGGGGATTGAGGATATCCTCAATATCAAAATGATCCATGATATGAAAGTGAACTTGCAAAACTTATACAAAATTAAAAAACTAGTGCAAAATCAAATTTCAAGAATATATATATATATATATATATATATAAACATATTAAAATTTACTAGATATTATACATGTTGAGAAATTACAAGAAATATTTAAATTAAATGTACATGAGTGTTTAAATAGGATACATACACATACATACATACATCATTCAACTTGAGCATACATACAAATTTCAAAATTTAAGATCTAACTATGTAATTTTAATATGTGTACATACTAAAAATAAACTTAAAACATACACAAAAAGGTAAATTTTTAGGTAAATTTAATCCCCTTAAACCATTTTCTTAAAAATCCCCTTAATCCATGATATAAAGGACCTAATGATACAAATGAAAAAACATGTAAGGCTCATTTATGTCTAAGGCATGTAAAATTGTGTGGCTTCATGTACTTTAAACTATTTAAACAAGGAATAATAAAGTTTCCCCTTAAATCCTATTTTCTTAAATCCCCTTAATCCACATGTCATCTTTCCTAGGTCCATAAACCATGCTAATGGGATGATTTTTGTCCTAAGTTGACCAAGTTTAGTAAATATATCTTTGACTATACATCAACCCATGTGAAATCTCACTCAAATCAATTGATGAAATAAAAGTTACTATACATACTTGGTGTGTATTGTGAATAATGTGGACTATGTTGGTGTAGCCCTCTTACGGTGGCCTAAGTATGTAAAGAGAAAATATGGTATGAGATCATGATATGAATTTTATGAGATCGTCCCTTGAGAAATGATGGCTTAAGGGGTCCTTGTAGGATGGTTTAAGGGGTCGTAATAGGATGGCTAAAGGGGATCTATGAATTAAGGTCCTAGGACAAAATGATGGCTTAAGTGGATGAAATTTGGTGAATTTTCCCAAGGCAACCAAATTTCATTAAATTACATACACTATTTTTTTAAATTTATATTTAGGAGGCAATTAATAACATATGATGGCCTCCTATTGTTAATGTATAATCACTTTATCATGATGGCAAGTAAGGGGATCAAATTTGGTGAAGTTGCCCAAGTCAACCAAATTTCACTAAATTAAATATACATTTTTTTAAATGTATATATAGGATGTAATTAATAACATATGATGGCCTCCTATTGTTAATGAATAACTATAAACTTACCATTTTAATGAGATATTATTGATTTCTATTCATACTTGTGTATGGACTCCTATTCATAAATTTTATAGAAATATTTAAAAAAATTGATACTTCTTCCTTAATCTATATAACCATAATTCATTATGTCCTTAGTATCCTTTTAAATTCCTACTCAATTTTCTCAATTCTTTCCCTATACTCTAGCATACCTTGCCATGTATAGAGGTCCTTCAATGCTATTGATTTTATCTGTTGTTTCTATTCCCCCCATAATCTACCTATTTGTATCTAGAATCATTCCTATATCTAAAACATTCCTTCATCTATCTCCTTAATCAATTGACCATTATAAAGGGGTTGATTGCCATTAAAATATAGAATTTAACATTTATCTATTACTCTCAATATAATAACCATATATCCTCATGATACAATATAATAATCATTCACAATATTTTCCCACCTTGGACTAGGTCATGTAGAGTGATCTAGACAATAGCCTAGACCACAAGACATGCCTTGACATATGGATTAGACCACACACCTTGACCCAATATGTGGATTATGTTGCATGACATGACCTATTCCACCTCATCCAAAATTAAAATTTCCTATTCTTGAGCCAACCTTTCCAAAAACTAGTAATTACTTTGTTAGCCTATGCACCAAAAATATTCAATTGAGAAAAAAAGAACATGTATTTGTGGGCATTCCTAGGTTATTAGAAATCATTTGGAATTCATGGAATAACACATAATAGTAATACAATTTAGTAGGAATTTAGAGGCACATATTTGCATTATACACTTGTTCATTAGATCTCTTCATTAGCATCTTTATGCTCAAGGAATGACAACAATCTTGTTCGATAATTATAGGTGCTTGGCTTGTGACTAAGATTCTTGTCTAGGTCTTCTCCTCTTGTATTGAAAACAATCTTGTTATGCTTTTTGGCACAAAACTTTGTCAAAAATGGGTCGACACATATGCACATAGATCCCTACAAGTTACATTAGAATTGGACTAGGTTGCATTGGAAAGACTAGGTCATACGATGAAACCTTGTTCAAAAACAAGCCACAAACATGACCTAATTTGCATAAGCTTAGATTGTTTGCTCTTAGTCAAAGATATTAATATCTCTAGTATTATTTTGTTGGTTGTTGCATATTTAGGATGATTGAGAGGATTTTTATCCTTGGATTTGATTAATGGGATCAACATGATAATTTTGACCTTGAGTTGGTTGTGGAAAAATTTGATCATACATTGAATAGGGATCTTGATGTTAATTTTATGATGTGGGTGCATTTACTTTAAGCTTAACATGGTCTTTAATAATGATATTTTGTATGTATATATTAAAATTCAAGTGTCAATAATTGGGATGTTATTACATCTATGAGGTGTATGGATCTTGAATTTTTGGAAAGAATGAAAGGGGTGGATGAAGCTCATTTAGCCTTTTTTATATATTGATTTGCAAAAATATCCATGCTAGGGGTTTTTGGATGATCTTGGAATTCTCATGCTTGTGTTGGTGTGTCATAACTCCCTAGATTTATGTTTTGATTCATTTCTAGTAGTCTTAGGATAAAATCATTTATGGCTATGTTAAGTTGACTAGATTGATTAATTTGATTGGTTTGATTCCAAATTGGTTCATTTGATCAAATTTTAGCTTTGAATTTTTATTTGAGATGGAGGTTTTTTGTGAGGAAGAGGGCATGAGACCATAGAGGTAGGATGTTGGTGAAGTTGCTAAAGCCTAACCTTTTATACCTATTGAAATTGTGTACTTGAGAGTTTTTTAAACCTTTCCTAAAGGAGGTTCAAGGATTACGCTAATAGAAAACTATATGTATGTTAATATGTTAGAGAGTATGTGTTTGTGCATGGGTACATATGGATGCCATGTGCTGCAAATTCTAGTTGTATGGCTTAGAGTTTAAACAATTAATAATAAGTGCTAAATAATGGAATGAAATAAACTTAGACAAATCTAGATTTTTTTCTCAAGGAAATTAAGTATTATCTCATTTTGAAATATTTGCATAAAGATTTAAAACATAAAGCAATGGAAATGAAAATATTTAAAACATAAAGCAACACAAATGAAAAAAAAAAAATTCTAGATTTTTTTCTCAATGAAATTATTATTTGATTTTGAAATATTTCCATCAAATTGACAATAAACATTACAAATGGAAATAGTTTAGGGTTATTTTTTTTGTGTACTAGGGTAAGTTTTTTGGTTTGAAGGGTAAATATTTTTGTTTGGATTCAATTTAGGGTCATTTTTGTGTGTGTACCTGGTAAGTTTTTTAGTTTTGAAATTAAATCTAGGGTTTCAATATTTTGTAAAAGATTCAAACAAATTATAAACACCTAAATAACAAAATAAATAAATAAAACTGAAATACAAATAATTAAATACCAAAAATTGAAAAAAAAAGGCCAAAAAAACTCACTTGGATTGTTAGCAGGTTGTAAATCATTCTTTGTGACCCAAGATCTCGTTCCTTGCACAAGTGAAAATGAGGTCACAAACCATTTCTAAAAAATTAAATACTTCTACGAAACGGGATCCCCCTTATTACAAATCAGGATCTCGTTTTGTAGCAATCGAGATCCCGTTTCATAGCAATCGAGATCTCATTTCATAGCAATCAAGATCTTATTTCATAGCAATCAAGATATTGTTTCTTAATTATAGGCTTAGGGTCACACCACAAAACGTGATTCCATTTTAAATTTAGGCTTAGGTTCCTAAAGCAAAACGGGATCCAGTTTTGTTTTGCTCGATTTCAGGTTTTTTTCTAAGTCCAAAACTTGCACTATTTTACTTGTGATACTATTTTTTTATTCCTTTATGTTAATTTTGGGATTTCTATGATCTATATAAGTCTATAGTGTAGAAAAGTGCATTTTCACACTTAATTTGGACCTATTTTGGTACCCCTTGCATTAAATTCCATTTAGGTCACTTATTATGGGCCCCTAAGACCCCTTTTGGTGCATCCTGAGGCATATTTTAATTTTAAACCTGACCAAAATCTATAAACAACCTTTAATCTTGGAAACCCACCTTTCAAAATTGCAAAATAAGCCTGGTGGGACCAAGAAACCCTTGGTGGTGTCTTAGTCCCCCTTAGTGGGACCAAGATTCCACCTAGGGCGTCTTAGTCCTGAGTTCTTTATTTTTGGGAATTAAGAATAGGAGATGAAAATATTTGATTGAAGTTATCATTTTGTCAGCCTTTGGGATCTAATAATTGGGTTATTAGAAAACAGTGCCTATAAAAGTAAGATTCACATGCCATTTTCACATAAGATAAGATAAGTTGAAAGAAGGAAGCAAACAAGAAGGAGAGTTTCAAGAAGCAAGGAATTGAAGTCTTGGAGTAGCCTTCTATAGTGTTTTTGTAGGTTTTTCAAGTCCATTTTCAAGTCAAGATCTAGCATTGCCAAAGACTAATGATGGATGCCTATGGAGGATCATGAGAGATTCTAGGTTGGAGATGCAACTAGCCATACTTCCAAGCCTAAGGAATTGTTTCTTGATTGATTCCATCTTCCATTATTGTTCTATTTTCTACCTAAGGAAGGTATATTTCATGTTTGTGACTTATTAGGGTGATTAGATATCTCCTTTGTAGGGTATTCACTTTTGCATCTTAGGAATTTTATTCTAACATATTTGAATAGGGTTCTCTATATTCTAGCTTGCATAATCTTAGACACACTTAAGATTAGGGATTACACACATTTCCATTTTCATATCTATGCATTTTCATCAAGGTTTAATAACCAAACAAGGGTTTTGACCAAGGAAAATCCCCATAAACAATCAATCAAATTTCCTTTGTTTGGCAGGTTATTTATAAGTTCAGATCTGAAGACTTGGTGAAGAAGGAAGTGCAGACTTTGGACCTTAGACTCACATTTAGAGATTTTAGAAATTCAGATCAGGACTAAGATGGTAGCAAGGGCATCTTAGTCCTCCAAGTGGAATTTTGTAGAGATTCTTTCGGGTCTTGTTCTGACATCCAAATATTTCACATCTACCCCAAAAAATAGCAGTGAGACTAATAAGATAGCAAGGGCATCTTAGTCCTCCATAGCATATTTTGATAGCTTCTTTGCATTCCCAGAATCCTCATCTCATTTCCAGACTTCCCAGGTACACATACCCTAACTCCCTTTTGCATAATTGCATCATTTTCATCCTTCATTTAGCTTGCATCATTAGGTTTTGTGAGTTGAATATTTATTTGTCTTTTCCAAGCTTTTGTTTGGTGGTGAACCCCTTTAAGCTAAAATAACCCCCTCCTAGGTCATCCTTGTTGAGAATTGACTCACCCTTTGGGTTGATGGTCAATCCAATTTAGATTCCTAGGAAATTATTGAGTGGTTGAAGGAGAATAGAGGTGAGAATTTTCCATCCCACTTCCCATTTTTCTTTGGATCATTTTGGTGAACCTGACATTTTTGAACATTCATTTTTTGATTTGGAGTTCATTAAAGTCCTAGATCTAGGTTGCATTCATTCTTATATTGCATATTTCATTAGTGAAAGTGCATCTAGGATTTCTCATATTTAGTAAAAGTGTTTCTAGGGTTTCTCATCTTTGCATTAGTGAAAGTGCATATAGGTTGCATTTTTTCTTTCTTGCATCTTTTTATCTCATTGAAAAACTAAAAAACTGCATTGTTCATCATCCTAATTGCATTTATAAACATTTTTTTTGCATTCATTTTTTTTTTTTAAAGCATTCAACTTTGCATCCAATTGCTTGTCATTAGTTACTTTTTCTTGCATTCATTTACATAGTTGTCTATTTCTAAATAGCAGGTCCCTAGGTAGGAAACCTAGGAACACTGTTATCAACTCATATTTTGTTGTTTTTTTTTCTAAAAAAAACATTTACTGGGACTAAAATGCCTTTACTCCAATGTCTTAGTCCCTCTCAGAGTTTTTGGCTTAGAATCTTGTCTGAGTTGTGTGAACATGTCAATTCCAGTTTCTGGAACCTCCAAATTTCATCAGGAGGACCAAGATGCCCTTCCTGGCATCTTAATCCCTATGGAGTTTGAGGTTGCAGTTTTCAAGGTTAGACAGTGAATTTTTGTGCTTTTGTTTGTTGTAGTTAGTTTGTTGTTTCAATCTGTCAATTTACTATTCCATGCATTTCCATAGTTCATGTTTACAATTGCTTGATAAATATAGATTATTGCACTTTCATTTTGTTATACATAGATTTCATTTTACATTCATTAGAAAACCAAAACACAAAAACCAAAAACATTAACTCTAAACAAGCATAGATTCATGGTTATTTAAAGTATTTCAAAACCCTTTGTCCAAGTTAGCATAAACCTCAAGCCTTTTAGTAGTGATGAATTTGATATGTTAGATGAATCCCTTGTTGACTTCATCTCGCAAGGTTTGTCCACTAGGGTTTGTTCAAACAAACCTAAACAAAGAGAAGTAAATTCCATTCAACCTCAACTTATCCTTTATCCACCTTCAAACAAACCTCAACCTACAAATAAACTTGTCCTTATCATTGAAGCACCTAAAGAACATGTGTCACAACAATCTAGTTATAATATTGTTGCGCATATAAATAATACAAGGAATAATAGACAACCTCAACCTAATCTCATTTTGTTACCATTTCCTAATCCTATATTTCCTAGTGCTCCTCATTTACCATCGCATAATGGAAAGGAGTATGATCTTGTTGAAAAACTTAAGAATACTCCTGCTAAGATTTCCTTATGGGATCTTATTCAAACCTCACCTAGTTACCACACTATGCTTCAAACAACCTTACAACAAGTTGTGGTTTCTCCTAGTAAAAATGCAAATGATGTGGTATCTATAATACAAGGAATGAATACAGTTAATTTAGGCATTACCTTTCACCAACATGAGCTCCCTCCCTTGGAAATGAGAGAGAAATATGATGCATTCATGACAATAGCCAAATATAATAGCATGGGAATAAAAAGGACTCTTGTTGATAATGGCTAAGCTCTAAATGTGTGTAGTGTAGACCTTTTAGATAAGTTGGGAGTGGACAAATAAAAATGAAACCTAACTCCTTATCGATTCTAGGATTTGACAATATAGGAAAGCAACCACTCGGTGTGATTACTTTGCTTATTTCAGTCAAAAAGGCTACCTTACAAACTCCTATTCATGTTATGTGTCATGGCATTTCATACAATCTTCTTTTAGGAAGACCATGGATTCATGAGATGCATGTGGTGCCTTCGACTCTTCATCGTATCATCAAGTATGTCTATAAAAAAAAGATATACCAAATTGAAATGGACCTCAAGCCTTAAAGTTGTTTGCAAATTGAAAAAGGAAACCCTAGTCCTCAAAAAAAATTAATTCCAACATCAAAAATCAAACCTATGAAAGAGGAAACACAAGAGATGGAAATAGTGTCAAAATTAGCAAATGATGATTGGGGTTCCTTGGAATTCACACCTTCATTTATGGGAGAATATATAATTACAAGAAAAAAGGATGAAAAACAAAAGAAACTAATGGTTATGTCAACATAGAACTTGGGAGAAAACTCACAAGCATCTATCTCATCTACTCTTGAAGAAGACGCAAGCTACACAACATTAAACTTCAATGAGATAGATTATCAACAACCACCGAACCTGAAAGAAATGGAAAACTTTATGGGAGAGGTTATGAACTTATGAAGCAATTGGGTTATAGCGGAAAAGGATGTGGAAGGAAATAACAAGGAATTTGTGTTCCTGTGGAACCTAACATGCAACAAATGAAAAATGGTTTGGGATATTATCCTTCTAAGATAATGCAAAAAAATAAGAGACCTTCATTAAACATCAACACCATTATGTGTAAACGAAAAAATAAATCTCACTTTGAAACATCCAAAATTGCTTGATATGAATTATGAACCATCATGGGAGTACCTTGAATACGACAAAGCCTTGAAACAAAGGCTGGGAGTTTATGATAAACCATATACTCCTCACAAGAAAAGGTTATATATGTGTTATGATTAACACCAAACAAAAAGATGGAGAAAATGGCAACAATGAGATAGACATGAATAATGAAGAATACAACCCTAAATTTCCAAGATCAAACATGCTTCCTTTAGGGGATATCATGGATATACCAATGGACATCGATGACAAAGAAAATGTGATTAAGATTGGGGAATACCTTGATGATGGAGAACAAGAGGATACTGCAACTTTGCTTCATGACTTTCTCGAGCTTTTTTCTTGGACTTATTCGGATATGTTGGGAATTGATCCTAAGATCATAACACATAACATAGTCCTTGCTGAAAATGATATGCCCATCAAACAAAATATTCAAAAAATGAACCCTAAAATAGCCTTGTTGGTTAAGGAAGAAATTGAAAAGCTCCTTGAGGCAGGCTTCATACGACCTATAGATTATTCTCCTTGGATCTCAAACATTGTCGCAGTCACAAAACCTAAAAATCGTATTAGGATGTGTATGGATTTTTGTGATTTGAATAAAGCATCTTTAAAAGATGACTTTCCCCTTCTTAATATTGACACGATAGTAGACTCGACTGTGGGACATGCTTTGTTGTCATTCATTGATGAATTTTTTAAATACAATCAAATTTTCATCAACCCTCAATATCAATATAAAACAACATTCACAACTACTTGGGGAACATTTTGTTGGGTTATGATTCCTTTTGGATTGAAGAACACAGGCACAACATATCAACGAGCTATGACACTGATATTTCATGATTACATATATAAGATTTTGGAAGATTATCTTGATGATATTCTAGCTAAATCTTTAACAAGACAAGACAATGTGAATGTTATTCAAAATATTTTTTAGCAAATTCAAAAATACATGAGATTGATCCGAAAAAGTGTCTTTGGTGTAGATAGTGGAAATTTTTAGGTTTTATTCTATCTCACAGAGGCATTGAGGTGGACACAAAGAAAATTGATGCTATAGTTAACATGAAGCCTCCTAGAAATATCTCTCAATTGTGTACCTTACAAGGAAGAATTCAAGCCATTCATCATTCTGTAGCATTCTTATTAGATCGAACGTTACCATTTACACATCTCCTCAAGAAAGGCATACATTTTGATTGGAACGAAGATTGTAAACATGCCTTTGAGAGTTTGAAAGATTATCTTGTCACTCCACCAATTTTACAACTTGCTATGAAAAACAAGCCATTCATCCTCTATACATCCGCATCAGCCCATGCTCTCACAACATTGTTGGCTCAACAAGACAAAAAGGGTAAAGAACATCATGTTTATTACATTAGTCAAACATTGATTCATTATGAGAAATGATACACAACAATACAAAAATAATGTTTGGCACTTGTATTCACTACTAGTAATTTGTGACATTACTTATTGAATGCCAAAATACAAGTGATGATGAAGTTTGACCCTTTAAGACAACTTTTCACTAAAACAGACTTATCAGGACGCTTAGCTAAGTGGGTAATGTTGTTAACTAAGTTTGACCTTAAATTTTCTTCACAAAAAATAATTAAGGGTCAAGCCTTAACTGACCAGTTGGCTGACACTCCTTCTCCTTTAGTGTTACCTGGTAATGATTCTTTCCTTGATGATAATGTGTTGACAATTGAAGAAAATACATGGGAATTGTATTTTGATGGATCTAAGTGCATAACAGGCTCTCGTGCAAGGGTTATAATAAAACCGCCTGAAGAAGAGCCTATTCCCTTATCATATCAATTAAACTTCCTATGGACAAACAACATTGTCAAGTATGAAGTATTACTCATTTTCTTTTGGTTGTAAAACAAATAAACAAAACATATCAAAAAAAGCATGACAAATTATCAAAATATAAGGATCTCACAATGAAATTGTTAGAGAGGTTTGAATCATTCACCATTGATAACATACTTCAAAAATATAATTGTCATGTAGATGCAATGGCAAGTGCAACTTATCTTAAATCCCCTCAAGATCCTTCAAAAGACTTCACCTTCATTGTGCATACAATTATGAAACCATCCATCAAAGATAAAGAAAACGAAGTGCTAGCAACAACAATTGAACACTCGAGTGAATGGTATGATATGATATTCAATTATTTGAAAGACGATTCCTTTCCCGAGCAAACAAATAAAAACACTCACTCTCATCTTCAAAAATTTATGTCTAGATATATCATCCTAGCAAACATCTTATATAAGAGGTCCTTGGCCTTTTGCATAGGTGTCTTACACAATCTGAAATCCCTATAGCACTTGAACAAGCTCATGCAAGTGCTTGTGGGGGGCATTTCAGAGGAAGATTATTAGTTCAAAATCCAATCCGCATAGGATATTATTGGAAAAATATGGAATGAAATTGCTTTGAATACATTAAGAAATATCATGTAAGTGTCAAGAGCATCAAAACTTAATCCATGCTCTACTTCTGAGCTTCACCCACAAGTTCCTATTTATCCTTTCTCGGTATGGGGTTTGGATATTATTGGAAAAATGTCTCCACCTTCATCCACTAGACATATGTTTATAATCACGATAATGGATTATTTCATGAAATGGGTAGAAGTTATTCCCTTGCATTCAACAACATCCGATGTAATATGTCATTTCATATTGGAACACATTATTGTTCGCTTTCCTTCCACATTAGTTTCAAACAATGGGACATCATTTAAGAATAATGATGTGTGTTGGCTTCCTACAATGATTTAATAACTAAGCCTTTACAACCATGATTCAGAGATTGGACAACTAACCTGAATAGCTATTCGATCATCACGAAGGTGCATTTAACTTGTCAACCCAGGGACGTGAACTTGAAATGGGTGAGCATAGTATGTGCACTAGGGGCTCAAGTAGCCATTGCATTCTATGGCTAAGAAACACAATACTAAAAGTAAATTGTTGGAAAGAAATGAAAAAAATACTGAACATCAACCGACAACTATGCTAAGTTGAAATGCAGAACAAGAATGGAAATCTGAACAACAAACAGGAAACTACTCTATCTGCTTTGGCTGTAGGAATAGTCACATAATGGAATTCTAGTGGCTACAGGAACAGTCGATGTTAGATGTCTAACTAGGCACTAAACAACAAGTAATACTAAGCTAATGCTAAACTAAGAAGACATACTACTTACCAAGTGGGCCCCCTTGGATAAGTATCCTTTAAACTAACAAGAACTCAGATGCTCGAACTAAAACCTTTATTTCATTCATAATAAATCATGCATACAAAGAGTAATGTATTTGTATCAATGCTGAAACTTGGGAATGCACGTACAATATCAAATCATGCAACTCCCGAGGAAGGAGCATCAAATTATTATTTATACTACAGCTAAACAGGGCAGTGAACTCCACGACTAGGAGGATGCCATTTAGGGAAAATAGGGGAAAGTGGAGCGATGGAAGTTATGCATGCAAGGAATCTAGCCAGACATGCAAGTCAAGAGCAGATTCATCACAACAGTAACGCCCATGCATGCTTGATCATTAAGGTCCACTACAAGGCGGTTACACACAGTTGCATGAAGAAACTTTACTATTGGTTTCCTTTGACTTGGAGCAATTCCTCAGCTGGTCGTTATGGTGCATGTCCAGCTGGCGGCATCTTCCTCAACTTAGCTCATTAAATCTGCATGACAGAGTCAGTACGCATAATAATTGCACATCTATAACCACTCCAAGAAACATCCATTAATCACATGCAAAATTAATATAGATAACCCACATATTATGCCAAATGTCATTAAAGCTTGCAAAGATAAGATATTATCGAATGTCAATGGTTTGAGGGAAACATTATGCCAATACCAACACTGAAGCATCAAATTCCATGACATCTATTAGCAAATAGACTATAGATTTTACCCAAAATTAGACCAAAAACTAGGCTCATCACTCCCCCCAACCTAACGTTTTGTTGGTCCTCTAGCAGGGGAAGGGTTGTTCTTCCACTTGGTCAAAGATCTAAAATTTTCAACAGAGAGTTTTCCAACATTAATGGTTGCAGTGCATGAGTCTGGGTCCCAATAGAATCCTCCCAATATTCCAAATTTGTTCCATCTCTGCCTCTCTGTAGCAACATCAAACTAGTAAAATTTGAAATTTGGCATAGACCACATGAGCATGGGTGGCTGGAAAGTCAAGGGAAGCCAGTCTTGCCCTTGTCCTCTCCCAATCTCAATATACCTCTCTATTATTTTTAGGGTTGCAGCAGAATTGTGGATGGAATGAGGCTTAGCCTGCTTCAGCTCATTGGTCAAACTATTCCATCTTTGGGATAAACATCTCCTCATGGCCTCTTCCTTTGTTGTTGTCTTTACCTCATACTCACCATATACTGCCTCAAACCAAGGTATAATTCTATTGGCATAACTTGGTCTTAGCATCATTTTGTGCCATTCTTTGCAAATGTACCTTGGGTTGCTTGATTCAGCTCTAACATGCAGCAAAATATCGGATTCCAATTATTTATCAACACTATGTTGCTATCCCCAACTAATCTCATTTTGTACCCAAGACATGAATGCTCTCAATTGAATATCTCCAACATACAATAGTGGATTCCAATCATGGTCTTGTGTGACAGCATAATTATGTAAATAAAATTCACATAGCAAATTTTTCATTTCAGGTGAGGCAATCCTATAAGCATTGAAGAATTCCATGGGGGTGTCAATAGAGGGATTCAAACCTGAGGCAATTATTGACATCTTAAAAGAGAGATACCTCTCCTTCAGGAGCAGAGCATAGACTCTTGGAGGATCTCTACATTCCAGAATCTTTGGTGCCAAGGCTACCATATCATCTACCCTTTGCTTCAGGGTGGCAATTTCTGCATTTTTATCCTCAATTTCTTCTTCCCTCTTTTGAATTTCCTCCTTTAATTTTTGTTTTTCCTTTTTCCATTCTTACTCTTTCCTTTGTATTTCTTGCCATAAATTCAAAAGAACTACATGCATTGTAAAATCAAGAGGCTTATGGATTCCTACCAGTATTTTTGGTGGTGGCTCCTCATATGGTACTATCTACATGGACTCAGGTTGTCCAGTTATCTCAGGCTTCAAAGGTATTGTTTCTTCTTCCTTTTGCTGCAAGGACTGGTGTTCTTACTCTTGCAATGGTTGCAGAAACTCCTACTATGGTTCTGGTTGTTGCTGTAGGACTTCTTGATGCAGGAATTCTTGTTCATGCTGCAGGAAGTCTTGATTTTCCTCCAATTCTTTTGCAATGTTAGCAAGATCAGACAGTGTTATATTTGTTGCTCTCTTAAATATGTCTTCTCCTTCAACATTCTCCTGCTCCATTGGATCTTCAGGGTCCTCATGTGAGGTCTCACTAGGTTTAGGGCTTTCCTGTGGAGGTGTACCAAACACAGGCCTAGTTGGTCTTGGCTTCCTTGGAGATCTCTCACGTTTTCCTTTGGCTATAGGATGAACAGTATTAGCCTTCCTCTTCTTAGAACTTGGCACCCCTCATTTTACAGGCTGTGTTTTAGCCTTCCCTTTTCTCATTTCTACTTCTCACTATTGTGCCCTATTTTTCATGAGGGTTTCAAGCGGGATTTCATCTTCAGAACCTAAGGAAGGGCTTTCTTTTTCTGAATGCTCTATTTTAGAAGAACTAATTTCTATAGATTTTTCTACTACAGGAATATTCACACTAGAGCTAGCACCATAGGTTGAAGCACTAGGAATGGCTTCATCCATGCTCACCCTCCTACTAGATCTACAGAATTGAGGTATAGCCCTAGGTGGAAAATGATCAACTTTGATAAACTCTTCCCAAGTCATTCCAAATACATCACACAGAGATTTTTCAACTAGCAATTTAATTAGGCAATGGTGGGAAACAAAATTATCCCTACCTTTTTGAGTTTCAACTACCATGATTGAGAGAAGATTGTACAACACATTAGACACATTCATCCTTCTACCATGCCTTATATGATTCAAAATCTTGAAGTGGACAGAGTGCAAGTTTTACTAGCGACCCTCATAGGTGATGCATTTGATGACATACACAACTATCTACTCCCACAGCTCGGGTAGAGATATTCTCTTTGCGCCCTGTTTGTCTATGCTCAATGGGGGATCATTTGGCTCTGTAAATTCAGCCCTAGTTGACTTGGTGTCTCTGGAAGTAGGGTAATTTTCACCATCAGTAGATAACTCTGTAACCTCTGCAATTCTTTCCTTTGTTGCCACAACTTCCAACCCTTTATTGTGGTTGTTCCCTCTGAAAACGTCTAAGAAAATTCAAGGGAAATGCCTTCATCAAAACCATCCAACTTCAAAAAGTAATCTATCCATCCACAGTTTTGAAATTTAGCCAGGCATTGTGCATCCTACAGTAAAATATCATGCACTGTGGGTTCATTTCAAATTAACCCACCTCCAATTGTCTACAATCAAACAAATGCTCTGCAACTTCTTTTCCTGCAATTCCCCTTCTTTCCAGTACCACCCTGCTAAATTTCTAGTGCTATTTCCAACTGACTTTCTTTCCTTTTGTTTTGTAACTATGGCTCTTCAACTCAAGATTTCGACAAGGTCAATAATTGCAAGAAAAGGAGTGATGACGAAGAGTCATGATAGGAATAAATGGCGGTTGTAGTTACTATCACTTCACACATTAAAGCCATCCTCTCACTCGGATTTCAAATCAGCGCATTTCAAATTTCTGATATAGCCTAGTATGAATTGACATGGGCAATAAATTCACAAAATATTTGCATCTTTTTTGTTCCCCTCCCCCCAACCTAAATTTGGACATGTTTCCGCACATGTGAGATGGGAGTGGTGATTGACAGTTAATGATGGCATCTATGTGAACATCTATACTAACGTACAGTGATTAAATGAACACTCCTAAAAGATTATTAAAGATAGAAATTAATGCGCACATACCTAAATGTGTGGAAGATTTGTTGCAAAGATCATGGATAAAGTAACACTCGCCTTGTTGGAGAATAAATTGAGCAATAAATGAAAATGAAGTGGAATGAGGTGAGGTGGAATGAAGGTATGGAAGAGAGAGAAAGGTGGTGATGGATGGGTGGATGGGCGAATGACAAAGAAATTGACTTCCATGCAAGTGAAAGTCTTTATTATGGAAAGTATGTACCTCAGTTAGGCAGAAGGAGGGACACTAGGTCCACTTCCTTCGGCTGTAGGAAGCTCAGGTGTTGAATGTTGAGTGAATTGTTGTAGAAACTCTTCTTTAGAGGTTGGTTTGTGGTATAATCTAAGGCGATGACCGTTGACAAGTAATTTGAACCTGATAGGGTCAATGGTGGTGAGCTGGACAATTCCATTAGGAAAGACCTCAACAAATTCATATGGTCCTAACCACCTTGTTTGCAATTTTCTTGCATTGTCCTGGTATCTAGAATCATAGAGCAAGGTCCAATCCCCTAGTTTTAATTTATTGTCCTTGATAAATCTGTCATGCCACTTGATTCTCTAATTATGCACTACTTTTGTATGCTACAAGGCTTCTCTTCTTATTTCATCCAAAGCATTTAGTTACATGATTCTTTCTTTATGTGCTTCAGAAATATCCATCCCCAAATCCACTATAGTTCAGAGAGTCTAATATTCAAATTCAATGGGCATCATAGTTGTCTTTCCATATAACAACTCAAATGGGGTGAAGCCTGTAGTTGTTTTCCATGTTGTCCTATAGGCCCAAACAAATTTTGGTAATCTATATTTTCCCAATCCTTCCTATGGATGGCTACTGTTTTGGTTAGAATGGCTTCAATTTCTCTATTTGTTACTTCAACTTGGCCATTAGCCTAGGGGTGATAAGGGGTAGAATTCATGTGCCTTATGTTGTACTCATTAACTAGTGCTACAACAAGAGTTGATTTGAATTGAGCTCCTTGACCAGTTACTATCTCTCTCGAGACTCTGTATCTTGTGAAAATTTCTTCATAAATAAAATCCACAAATTTGTTATCTCTTGCATGCTTCATGGCCTTAACCTCTACCCATTTTGTTACATAATTAGTGCATACTAATATGTAAGACTTACCATTTGATGGAGGGTTAATTGGTCCTACGAAATCCAATCCCCACTTATCAAAGGGAGTGATTACTACCTAAGGGAACGGTGGCATCTCATCAGATTTGGTTGGTATTCCCATTCTTTGACACCTATCACATTTTTTGGTATACCTTCCTACATCCTTGTGGAGTGTTGGCCAGTAATACCCTATGTTCAAAACCTTCATTGTTGTCTTCTTGGCTGCAAAGTGTCCTCCACATGGTTTGTTGTGACATGCATGAAAAATTTCATACGTCTCATCTTCTCTTACACATCTTCTCATGACATGGTTTGGTCCAGTATAAAATAAACATCAAATAATCCAAGAGAAAGGAAAAAAAATCAATAAGTGGCCTTTTCTCTTTTGGGGAGAAGTGAGAAGGAATTCTACCTGTGACCAAGTAATTGGCTATATCATCATATCAGGCTCTTTGTACACTGAGAGATAATAGATGCTCATTAGGGAAAGAGTCATCTATGGGCTGATTGTTGTCTGATGTGGTTAGCCTTGAAATAAAATCTGCAACAACATTAGCTTTCCCTAGCTTATCTACAATGGTTATATCAAACTCCTGCATCAACAATAACCATTTTTCCAATCTACCTGTGATCAAAGATTTATTCATAAGGTACCTAATGGCTACATGATCGGTGTGGACAAAGATTTGGTAGCCCATTATGTAATGTATGAATTTGTTTAGTGCATAGATTACTGCCAGCATCTCTTTCTCTATCACTATATAATTGAATTCAGCTCCTTGCAAAGAAATTTTGACAAAGTAAATAGCATGTTCAAAAACTCCCTCTTTCTGTCATAAGACTAATCCTATGGCATAATCTAATGCATCAGTGTGGATGTGGAAAGGGAGTTCCCAATTGGGTCCCTTAAGTATAGGAGTGTGATTTAAAGTTTCCTTCAAGTCAGAAAAGGCTTTGTCACAAGCTTCAGTCCACTGAAATTCAGCATCTTTAGTGAGAAGGGTATACAATGGTGTTGCTACCTTGTTGAAATCCTTGATGAATCGCCTATAATATCCTCCATGACCCAAGCAACTTCTAATATCCTTCTATTTTGCAAGTGTAGGGAGATTTTTGATTACCTCAATCTTTGCAGGATCAACTTGGATTCCCTTGTGGGAGATGTAGTGGCCAAGAACTACACCCTCTTGCATCACCATGAAGCATTTTTCACTATTGAGGGACAAGTTCTAGTCTTCACATCTTTGTAGGACTCTCTTGAGATTCTCCAATGCTTGATTAAAATCAACACCATAAGTGATGAAGTCATCCATGTAAATCTCCATGCAGTCATGAGAAATGTCTGAGAATATGCCAATGACTGCCCTCTGGAAAGTTGTAGGTGCATTGCACAAGCCAAATGGGAGCACTAAATAAACATAGGTCCCCAAAGGACAAGTAAAAGTGGTCTTCTCTTGGTCTTTTGATGCAATTTGGATCTGGTTGTAGCCACTGAATCCATCTAGAAAAGAGAAGTATTGCTTCCCTGCAAGTGTATCCAGAACTTGATCAATGAAGGGTAAAGGAAAGTGATCTTTCTTGGTGGCAACATTGAGTTCCCTATAATCAACACAAACTTGTCATTTCCCTCCTTTTTTGGGCACAATCAGTAATGAAGATACCCACTGACTATCCAAAATGGGGTAAATAAATCTTGCATCTTGTAATTTATGTAGTTCTCCTTTCAAAATTTCTCTTAGTGCAAGGTTAATCCTTCTTTGTGGTTGTCTTACTGTAGTGCAATCATCTATGCTATAAATTTTGTGGGTGCAAAGTTTAGGATCCAATCCCTTCATATCATGATAATCCCATGTGAATGCATGTTGGTGGGTCCTCAAAATATTTTCCAATAACAGTTGTTGCTCTTCATTCAATTTGCTATTAACATTCAAATATATTCCTTCTAACACCTGTACTTGTGTAGTTAATTCTATCATGGCTGCCTCATTAACACATGATACCTTTAGTTCGTATGGAAGCAATGTATGGGACATACCTTTTGCTGCAAGGAATCTATCTGTAGAGACAGTGGTTGTAGGAAGAACATCTACAAGAAGAATATCTACATGAAGAGTGGTTGCAAGAACAGTGGCTGCAGGAAAAGCATGCAGAAGTGTCTTGATCGAAGTAGTAGGATTAAAGGATGATGCTTCCTCCACTTCACAATGATTCTGAATGATTTTATCCAATACTTCATCCTCATCTTGGAGTTTCATGAAAGAGCTTCTTCCTAGCATCATAAGTTGCGCCACAGAATTAACTTCCTTGGCCTCTTCACCAATGTGTGTCCATACAAAATCATCTTCATTATGAGATGGTTGAGTAGGTGGATAAATAAAAAAAAAATTAGTACTCATGCCATTTGAAATGGTCATGTCACCTGATCGACATCCAATGTATGCATCTGTAGTTTCCAACCAAGGCCTTCCAAGAATAATGGGATAACCGCCTAGTGTAGCCTTGGGAGAAAGAATCATAAAAATTTTTGGGTATTCCCAGAAGTCTAGAACTACTACAAGATCCTCCACTATACCATTAGGCCTAATAGTAGAGCTATCGGCAAGCTGCAAGACAATAGGAGTAGATCTCATGCTTGTAATATTTATTTGTTGTGAGATGTCTTTGGTCATTACATTTATTGTTTCCCCTAAATCAATCAAAGCATTTTTTACCTGAATCCCATTTATGAAAATTGCTACCACAGGACTGCTTGGGTCATTATATTTCGGAATAGTCAATTTTCCCAACATGATGTGAGCTAAGTGACCCACCACATGGACTATAGTTGGATCTTTCTTCTTTCTTCTTGGATTTTTGAGACAAGCTTCCTTGATAGCTTTGTCATAGATTGGAACATCCTTTATGGCCTGAAATAGGGGTATCTAAACACATATATGCTTTAGTTTATCCAAGATGTCAAAAGTGGTATCCTCCTTTTCTTCTTTCTTCTTGGAAATTTCTAACCTCTGAGGTAATGGTGGTTCTTGTTCAGTCTGCTTGACTTGAATTGGTTCAGAATTTTTAGGTGCATTTGGCTGAATGGGGTCATTCAAAGGCTCCTCTTCCTCTTCCATGAGAAGTTCAGTGATAATGGGCTTGGAAGGGATTGATAGAGTAGTTCCTGAATGCAAGTGGATGTCACTTACACTCACAACATACACAAGGAATTGATTTGAAGTAGCAGAGTATGTAGGCTATTGTTGTGGTTTGTTATTTGGATTGGGTGTGGGTTGAGCTAGTAGCTGAGTGGGTTTAGGTGCATTTGAGCTTGGATTAGCAGGTGGAGGCATTATAGTAGGTTGTTGGGGCTGAGAAGGTGGTTGCATGTAGCTAGTTGTCTGGGTAGGCCATTGTCATCCTCCTCTTCATTGATTTTTTTGCTACCAATTTCCTAGAGGTGGTTGCCAGTGCCCTTGAAATTGCTACCAATTTCCCTAAGGTTGTTGCCATTGGGGTGGAGAATTTTGATGACTGGGCCAAGAATTTGGAGTGTTACTCCAAGGTGGTGTTGGATATCCTCCATAACTGGGTGGATATGGTGGCTGCCATTGGTTACCAGATGAATACGAGTTAAAATATGGCCCAACATAGGATAGTGGATCCAGTGGCATACCTTGTCTAGGAGCCCAAGGCTTCCTTTGTGCAACATAGTAGACTTGGTCTTCCTCAATCTGAATTGGATTGAACTCATATTAGATATGATTTCTTTCAAGATTAGCTACCATATTGCATCTACATTCCTTCTTCTTTTGTCTGCAGTGAGGGCAATATTCTGCCAACATTGTCTCTACCTCCTCTTGCTTCTTCTTGGCCTGAAGTGTATCCAGTTGAGTAGCTAGATTGTTGATAATGTCCTGCTTGAACTCAACAAGCAAATGAGTGACCTCCATTCTTGAAACTCCACTGGTAGTTGACTTACCCATGGAAGATTGATAAGCTCTCCTTTTCTTTGAAACTACCCTAGAGTAATTCTGGCATATTTTCTTGATATCCTCCCAAGGGACTTGAGAGATATCTCCTCCTGCCATGAGGTCCAAGGCATCAGTGTAGTTATCATCAATTCCTCTCAGGAAAAGAAAATTTTGTGAGTCCTCATTAAGTGCATGGTGTCGAGATTTTTGCAAGAAAAATAGAAACCTTGCAATGTAGTCTTCCAAGCTCTCATCTTCCTTCTGTTGCATCTTGAAAATGTCACCTCCTCTCATGTCACTACCCCTACAATATTCCTTGTATTTCTCAAGGAATTTTGTCTTCATGTCTTCCCAAGTTTCCACAGTATCTCTACCTAGGCTCATGAACCATCTTAATGCAACCTCTTTCAAAGTGGTGGGAAATAACTTAAGCCTATGGGAATCAGTGGTATAATTATAACTCCTACAGAGTATGTTAAACTCAAATAATCATGTATCATGATCTTCTATCACAATTCTGTAAAACTTGGGGAGTGGATATTCTATCACAAGTCCATAAAACTTGGGGAGTGTTAAGGCAGGAATGTTCTTGATGTTGTCAACTTAATTTTGATGGGTAATGGGGAAAGGAAAAGCTGGTTGGTTATGTCTGTTCCTATTGGCATCAGCCATGCCTGCTTCATGTGGTTCCAAAACAAAGGGGTTTTCAACCTGATTTTGATCTTCATAGGAGACTTCAGAGCTAGTCAAATTAGGATATGCATCAACAAATGGGTGTGAATCTTCTTCTTCTTCTTCTGATAGGTGTTGGAACTCAACTAGATGGAATGGACGTGGATTGTTAGGAAGAAATCTCCCATAAGCATCCCTTCTCCTTCCTCTATGCATGCGGTATCACCCACTATCAGTCAACTCACATAAAGAATTGGTAAAGAATAAAAGGAGGGGTCATTACTTCCTAAATGAGGATATGCTAAGAACAACTTCCAAAAACACTACAGTAAGAAAAACTATCGATGAATCCAAAAGACTTCCTAGCTTGACACCTTCCCCAGCAATGGTGCCAAAAATTTTGGCCTCCTACAATGATTTAATAACTAAGCCTTTACAGGCGTGATTCAAAGATTGGACATCTAACCTAAATAGCTATTCAATCATCATTAACTTGTCAACCCAAGGACATGAACATGAAATAGGTCAGCACAGTATGTGCACCGGGGGTTCAAGTAGCCATTGCATTCTACAACTAAGAAACACAATACTGAAAGTAAATTGCTGGAAAGAAATGAAACAAATACTGAACATCAACTGACAACTATGCTAAGTTGAAATGCAGAACAAGAATGGAAATCTGGACAACAAACAGGAAAGTACTCTATCTGCTTTGGTTGTAGGAATAGTCACAGACTAGAATTCTAATGGTTGCAGGAACAATCGATGCTAGATGTCTAACTAAGCACTAAACAAAAAGTAATACTAAGCTAATGCTAAACTAAGAAGATGAGTTACTTACCAAGTGGACACCCTTGGATAAGTATCCTTTAAACTAACAAGAACTCAGACGCTCAAACTCAAAAATTTATTTCATTCATAGTAAATCATGCATACAAAGAGTAATGTATCTGTATTGTTGAAACTAGGGAATGTGAGTACAATATCAAATCGTGCAACTCTTGAGGAAGGAGCATCAAATTATTATTTATACTATAGCTAAATAGGTCAGTCAACTCCATGACTGGGAGGATGCCAGTTAGGGAAAATAGGGGAAAGTGGAGCGATGTCAGTTACGCATGCAAGGAATCTAGCCAGACATGCAAGTCAAGCATAGATTCAACACAACAGTAACACCCATGCATGCTCGATCATTAAGGTCCACTACAAGGCGGTTACACATAGTTGCATGAAGAATCTTTGATGTTGTCTACCTTTGACTTGGAGTGATTCCTCAGCTGGTTGTTATGGTGCGTGTACAGCTAGCAGTGTCTTCCTCAACTTATCTCATTAAATCTACATGAGAGAGTCAATAGGAATAATAATTGCACATCCATAACCACTCCAAGAAACATCCATTAATCACATGCAAAATTAATATAGATAACCCGCATATTATGCCAAATGTCATTAAAGCTTGCAGAGATAGGATATTGTCGAATGTCAATGGTTTGAGGGAAACATTATGTCAATACCAACACTTAAGCATCAAATTCCATGGCATCTATTAGCAACTAGACTATAGATTTTACCCAAAATTAGACCAAAAACTAGGCTCATCAATGTGAAGAAGTTCTTGGAAACATTTAATGTACAACATCAATTCTCAATGCCTTACTACTTGCAATCTAATGGACAAGTCGAATCAACTAACAAAACTCTTAAACAAATTCTAAGAAAAACAAGGAACATACATAATGAAGACTGGCATACACAATTAACATATGCATTATGGGCTTATTGTACTAGTATCAAAAAATCAAAGGGAAACACACCTTACATCCTTGTTTATGGTGTTGAGGTAATTATACCCCTGGAGTTATAGATTCCCTCCTTAAGAATCACTCTTCAAGGGCTAATTGATGACCACTTATAGGGAACAACGATTAAACCAACTTGAAATGCTCAATGAAAGGCACATCAACACCCTCAAACATCTTCAAGCCTACCATAAGAAAATGCAATGAAGTTATAATAACCATGTCATCCCTCTTTCATTTAACAAGGGTTATTTGGTGTTATACGAGAATCAACAAAATGTCAATGCTAACCTGATAGAGAAAGGAAAGTTTAGCCGTAATTGGTTAGGACCTTATGTAGTTGAAGAAAGCTATAGGTCTAGAGCATACCTAATATCTGAAATGGATGGTATACCTCTTCAAGAACCTATCAATGCCACACATTTTCATTGGTATTATGCCTAGCCTTTCTGAATAGTGTGAGTTTTTAAAGCAGTGTTGTTAGAGTTAATGGATAGTATGCCATTGTCTCTCATGCTTGCTTCGTTCCTAACATAGTTTTTAATGTCTTGAATTGTGGAGTAGTGGATCCAATGTTGTTTTGGATTCTTACTTTGGGTATCATGATATTAATACCTAATGGTGTATGTTATGTTATGTTGAATCCTTATTTGCATTTAATATTCTACAATTAAATCATAAGTGCATTTAATTTAGCATAACAAACTACATCATAAATTTAAGAAAGCTTGAGAAAAGACATGTTAGATCATGGAGATATTTATTGAATAGTCTAACATAGATTATTTAATAAATCACACTGCCATCTAACATATAACTATAAAATCCAAACATGCTCATGTATATATATATATCAAAAAAAATTAATACATCTCATCAATAGTACAATATCACTATGGCCTATGGCTACTAGATCCCTCGGGATCTGGTGTTCGAACCCATCAAGAGACGGTGTTGTGTGATAGAGATATACTCATGGTAGACATCTCTCACATAGTATGTAGTGCCCCACATAACTCACCCTCATGTATCAGTGCCTCCACACGCTCTTGCTTTGCGCGGTCTCTATCAGCTTGGATTCTAGCATTCTCTCTCTATAGCCACTCAACCTATAACTATAATACAACCTCTCTCTTAGATCTCTGATATGCTCGAGCCTCCTCTAACTCCACCTCCAATGTTGATACCAACCCTCAAATCAATCAGTGCACCTAGATATGCTATCAAATGCTCCCCTAAGTCTCACATAAGGCTCAAACAAGTCCATGTGCTACACCATGAAAGGTGGGGGCATGTACTCTATGGTAGTAGCCTCATTTGTAGGAAGGGGTGGCACTATCTTTGTAGACACACATCAGAAGAGGTCCTCAAGATCTATCACGAGCCCTACGAGATAGAAATAATAAGAATAATCAATGTACATCATCATAATATATACATATATACATGAGCTGATATACATAAAAACATAATAATTAATAATTAATATCATCACCTAGGTCTATAGCATGATCTGTAGGAATCTCAAATGCCCTACTGCTCTCTTTGTGCTCTCATAAATTGGCACGTGCAGACTGTGAGCTCGTAACCCATATGGGAACTGTATCTCTCCACTTGGGTCTAGGAGGACTAGACTCACCTTTGTCACTGTCCTTGCTCATAGGTTGGCTCTGCTAATCCTCTATGTCCTCATCATCCTCTTCCCCCTCATAATCACTGTCCTCCTCTAACTCGTCATCCCCATCTAGAAATAGGTCCACTAGATCTACCCTCTTTCTTGACTCTTTGTCCTCCTCCCCTAGATTTGGTAAAGGTCCTACAAAGCCCATCGGATAACCCATAGGAAAGATAGCTCCTGGATGAACCACCTCCCACCACTCATCGTACTCATGTGTCATGTCGACGCAATCTATGTCAAAGATTGGAGTTACGTCTATATCCTCCTCCTTTGCATCACTACAAACGACATCGTCTACTGTCAACCGTTTAAGGTCCCCAGGTCTATGGGTGCTCTGTACTAACTGTCTGTATGAATACTATAGTACTAGTTGTCTTTGGACCTACCCAAACTGTCTCATGATGCGATCGTATTAGAAGGGTCTCACTACATGATCACATCATCCATACAATAACTGCCTCACCCAGCCTAATAAATCTAACCCTCCAAAACAATACATCATCATGTTTTCATGCCTATTTAAGGGGATAACTGAAGGCTCATGGGTATCCCACCATTGTGGCAATTGGAAATCCTCTCAGCCTAGTACAGGTAATGTGCTCTAGGATCCAGGTCTATAGTAGAGTGCAATGCAACATGTTATGCATCTCTCCATATGTAAACCAACCCAATTCATAGTACAAGTGTGCTAGTATGCTCTGAACCCATGCAAATATAACACAGTAGTGCTCCATGTCTTGAATCATGTGCACTATCCCCTCTCTAGATGTGCTCTATGGCCATCAGGGACTAGTACCAGTGCTACTATGAAAATCATGATGTGTTGGATGAGTGGTGAATGCACATGTAGAAGCCATGAAAGGTCAAGTGCAGTCCTATGATCCTGTGGTGAACTAGTTTCCCTAGGCAATACTCAGTTTCAGACTGCATCTCCTCAAAGCTCTTGCCTTGTGCTAGAAATACCCTCTCTCCTCGGATGGGCACCCGCAGTATCCATTGCACATCCTCCAATGTGATAATCATCTCTCCTGTAGGTAGATGAAATGTGTAGGTGCTCGCATCCCATGTCTTTGCCAGTGCCATTAGCATGGAATCATGATATTGTGTCATTGGAGAGAGATAAGCCTAGTAGAGGCCCATCTCCTAGAGGATTTGTGCATCCTCCTCAAGTAGTTGATCAAATAGTTCTCAAAGATGAAAACATTCAACCATTGAGGTGCTAGTGCGATCAAGGTGTTGTCTACCATAGAAAAGAAAAATGTCATTTAAAACATCCAAAAAACTTAAATTTGTGCTTTAATGGTCAAAAAGTGTGCTAAAGTTGCTCTATAATATCTTCATTAAGGGTTCTAGACACTTTATTCCTTAACAGGGACACTTTGCGACAATCTAGAAAAATGAAAGAAAAACCCTCCCTAGACCCTAAATTCATCTAAAAAAATTCATAAAAACATAAAAATTTGATTAAATCAAAGTACAGAGAAGGAAAAATCGACTCACAGTAGGCTATAGTTCATCCCATTCGACCACCTCCCATAGAAGATCGATCCATGGATGGGTGGATGGGCATCTACTCAACATGATGGCTCACTCTACTCCAAGCTCACTTTGCGAAAAGATAAAAGATAAAATGAATGTGATTTACCTTCTCTTTTATCTTTATATGCATGTTTAAATAGGTCACTTTTTGTTAGAAAGAAAAGAAGTGCTTTTATTTAAACTAACATATTTGGAGCTAGGGGACTTCGCTTTTTATGTTGTTTGTTGTGTTGGAATTGTGGTTTCGCTCCCGTTCTGATCAAATGTGTATCATCATGTGGCATGGTACTTGGAAATTCCCTATGATGGACTTGTCCAGTTCGATGTGGTTGGGTTGCTACCTTGATTCCCCCTCCATAAAGCAATCAAAATCAAGGGGGGGCATACATCTACCCTCAAATTTAATTTGCTAGGAAAGTTAGATAAGAGGATTATGTTTGAACTACTAACGCATCTGTGATGCAAGATGTAGTTCCTAACATTCTAGTTTTTCAAGTAACTACAGTGGGAGCTTCATTCTCCATAATGAATCCATATGAGTATCCTTTTATAAAGTTACTTTTTGAAGTACTTTAGCTTGCATATGCACGTAGTGTCATATGGACGCTAAAGTGGGGGATAAAAGTAGTGTAGAAAAGTGCATACCTTTGCATTTCCACACTTAATTTGGACCTATTTTTGCATCCCTTGCATTAAATTCCCTTTAGGTCACTTATTATGGGCCCCTAAGACCCCTTTTGGTGCATCTCAAGGCATATTTCAATTATAAACCCAACCAAAATCTATAAATAACCTTTAATCTTGGTAACCCACCTTTCAAAATTGCAAAATAATCCTGGTGGGACCAAGACGCCCTTGGTGGCATCTTAGTCTCCCTTAGTGGGACCAAGATGCCACCTAGGGTGTCTTAGTCTCGAGTGCTTTATTTTCTAGAATTAAGAGTGGGAAATGAAAAAAAATTATTCAAATTAGCATTTTGTTGGCCTTTGGCATCTAATAATTAGGTTATTAGATAGGAGTGCCTATAAAAGTCAGATTCAAACCCCATTTTCACATAAGATAAGATAAGTTGAAAGAAGGAAGCAAACAAGAAGGAGAGTTTCAAGAAGTAATGAATTAAAGTATTGGAGCATCCTTCTATAGTTTTTTGCAAGTTTTTCAATTCCATTTCCAAGTCAAGATCTAGCATTTCCAAAGACTAATGATGGATTCCTATGAAGGATCATGAGAGATTCTAGGTTGGAGATGCAACTAGCTATACTTCCAAGCCTAAGGAATTGTTTCTTGATTGATTCCATCTTCCATTATTATTCTATTTTCTGCCTAAGGAAGGTATATTTCATGTTTGTGACTTATTAGGGTGATTAGAGATCTCCTTTGTAGGTCATTCACTTTTACATCTTAGGAATTCTATTCTAACATAATTGAATAGGGTTTCTCTACGTTCTTGCTTGCATAATATTAAACACACTTAAGATTAGGGCTCACACACATTTCCATTTTCAGATCTATGCATTTTCATCCAGGTTTGATTACCAAACAAGGGGTTTGTCCAAGGAAAACCCCCATAAACAATCAATCAAATTTCCTTTGTTTGGCAGGTTATTTATAGGTTCACATCTGAAGAATTGGCACTAGTAGAATTTGGCAAATAAATGATTAGGTGACTAAAAAATTTAGTCACAACAATTAAAAATGACTAAATTATACTAATTTTTTGCAACTCAGCTATAAATGAGTAAATAAATGACTAATTTGGTCATTGACTAAAAAAATATTTAGTCATAGAAATAAAAATGACTAAAGAGTTAGTCATCAAATCCAAAGTAGACAGAAATTTTAAAAAAACAATTCATCCAATTGGTGTGATATAGTCATGCACATGATGTATTGGAAAGATTATTCACTTTCATTACAGATTCATTCATCTTGCTTGACCTTGCTTCGTTTACTTGACCTCACTTTGTTTGTTCATTGCAGACCTCACTTCATTCGTTAGCCTGGCATGAGGCATTTTGATCAGTTATAACAACTACTTGCATGGGCGATAAGGATTGAGAGAGGACCTAGAGACTTCTAAAAAGGAGGGCAAGGGCAAGGAATTCAAATTTTGTTGCTATGAATTTGAATTCACCAAGGCCCTCTATAGCGAAATCGGATTTGGGGATGCCCTCTACAGGGAATTCAAAAGTAATTTGAAACCCTCATTACATTAAGCACAAATTCAAAACACTCATTACAATATATTGCTCTTAATAATGTTCTACTACTCTTAAAAATGCTCTTTTACAATCTTGCCACTATTTTGCTTCATAATGTGCTTTAGCTAAATATAATAAAATTTGGGTGTCAATGCCAAATTAGAATTTCCTCAAAAAAATTTGATACATTTTCACTACAAGAGCAAATTGTCCTTGTGTAAAGTAAACATGTGCTAGATTTACCCACACATCAGGGATTTGAAAAAAGATGCTTCCTACTGCAACTTCTTATAGCTATGTAAAAATTTCCTTGGCAATATCAAATGACCCCTTTCAGCTAGCACAATGGCTTCCTCATTTGTAGCATAAACATTTCCTGGTCTTTGTGCCAACACTTTACAATACAGTTCTCTAGCCTTCACAAGATGTTGTGCCTCCACCTTTGGATCCCTCCTCTCATTGCAAAAAGCTGCAAAATAATTCCAATTTCCAATTGAAATGTCAACGTAAGTATTCTTTGCATCTAATTCACTTTTTGCAGCTTTAATTGTTTCTTTGCTTTAAGCCAGTCATCTGTTTTTAGTTCCATTTTTTCAAGCATAGATAAAGTATTTTATGTTTTTTTATCCACCTTATGTGCATCCCTAATCAATTCTAGGCTTAGTTGGATCTCATTCTAAGCCTAAGGCATTGTTGCAAGATGTAGATATGTATCCATATAATCAAGAAATTTGAACACTATTAGCCTGTATAAAAGATTTTCTATTTTAGTATCACGTAGTTGTTCAAACAACCTAGCAAGATTAAATAGTGTTATGACTTTATCCCATGGTAACTCAAGTGAAACACCACCTTCTTCTAGTCAATGGAATAATTTCATATCCTTAAAGAGCATAGGAAAAACTATAGAATTAGCATTGGGGCTTTTATTGATGAATTCAACCCAAATTCCATTTCCTAATGCCTCCATAAAATTTTGTTTATCTAACTCTAGTTCATCAAGCTCAAAATGAAGAACCCCAATTTTGTTTAACAATTGAATGGGTACTTCTTCTCTACTCTTCTTCAAAAGAGACTTTGGTGTCTTAAGAGAATCTAAGGTTGCACTGGGTTCTGGCGATATTAATAACTCACCCATCTTGATAAATGCATGGGCATCAGGTGGATCTATGCGAGTTTCCTTTCTTAAAATTTTCAATGCCTTCTCTGCCAACCCTTGTTGAGCATATATATGGCCTACAACTTTTAAGCTCTCACAGTTCTCAAGGTGGACCTCCAAAACCTTTTCAAAATTTGAGAGAGAACTCTTAAGATCTCCTAGCTTCAATTAAACCTATCCACAAAATCTTGTGGCCTCTAGCTTTCCTTAATTGATGCCATGTAGTAACGGCCAGTGGTATCATAATCACCTTTACTATGATAAGATCGTGCAACATTATAATATGAATGAGGTTTCATGAGAGGGTGATCAATTGAAACAAGAGTTGTCTCAGTCAATTGTTCCACAAGAAAATGTTGCCCTGCACTGAAGAAAAAATGGTTTGCTAAATGATTCAAAGCCATTGCAAAGTACAGGTATAACTCAAAGGCTCTACTCATCTTTTCCATTCCTTCTTGAACACTACCTTTTTCACTAACTGTGAGAATCCTAAAAGTAAAATATGTGCAAAACTGACCACTAAGATTTATGTAGAGGTAGAACATCATTTCCTAATGGCTCCATAAAAGTT